>JAZGTJ010003700.1:0-34095 GCA_036877575.1 Botia almorhae
AGGAGGGCATTGCAGTAGTCCAGTCTGGAGAGAACCAGAGCCTGAACGAGAAGTTGTGCTGCATGATCCGATAGGAAGGGTCTGACCTTCCTGATGTTGTAGATGTTGTACTTGACAGCATTTTAGGCATCGTAGCACGCAGGACGCTGTCTAGTTAGGCAGCTCACTGGGTTTTGAGACATAGCCAGTCTGTACTGAGTAAGAGCACAAGAGGCATGGAAAGCAGCCTACACAGTGACCTATAGTGTAAATTACTATGGGCGCTTGACAGTGCAAACACACGCCTCCTCTCTATCAGCGGGAAACTGATGCATAGCCACGATTACAGTAAATTACACTGAATCATTAGAAAATAGCGCAATATACATTTCACATCACAGCAAAGCTCATTGCCTCAGTGTACTCACAGCAAACGCTGTCTTTTTGGGTAAGCTAAATAAACATACCTTCTGTTGCTATATTACACGTCAATTACCGCCAAACCTGACGGGTGGTTTTGTATATTTATTTTGTTTCATTATAGGCAAAAACATAAATCAATGTGTGTCGTGTAAAGAAAGGCAGACTGCCGATAGTTCACGTTTATCCGTGTAAAGACGGAGCTCGAGCTGCAGTTTATAACCCAATAAAAACACAGATTTTGTTAAGAATTTCAGTTCATGGTCCTTAACAGCATAACCACAATCACAATATCCTACAAATGACCTTTTGAAGAGTCTGCTTTGGTCAATGTGGAGGAGAACACGTAAACTCACCCATTTCTGAAGCTGCTGAGGTCTACCAGAGTAAATCCATCCGAGAAGACACTTCACAATCCCTCAAACTCAACCAAACGCCGTCGATCGCCTAAAAATCGCGTCAGTCGATTTGCAGTCAAGGAAAGCGGCTGAAATGTGGATTAAAGCAGATTCTGGGGCCAGTCTCAGCGCTGCAGTGCTTCCCTCTCAAATCATCAGACTCGGGGGTGGATCAAATCTTCCCACTGCGGAGAAAACAGATCTGCTCTTACCATCCTTGATCATATCCAAAGTCCTGCTTCAGGGGACGCGCCGGATCCGATTGGCCGTGCAGGACGAATATCCAGAGAAATACCGAGTCTGGCGTTCCCGTTTCTGGACGCGGTTGATCGGACTCGAGCGAGAGTGATGTGACTCGTGTTGGACTCCCGCAGTAATTTTTGATAGTGATCGGTGTGCGCAGCTCCAGAGATGCTCACCTGCGCCCTCTACCTGCCCAACTCACCGCGTCCTTTCATTGACTCCTGGAAAATCTTTGCAAACATATCTTTAAGGGTTCTGAGAACTCTTTACCATAAGATTCCGCTTGTTAACATTAGTTACCTATATTAGTTAATATGAAATAACAGTGACCAATATTTCTACAGCGTTTATTCATCTTAGTACATGTTAATTTTTAACATGTTAACGTTTTAAATATTAACATTAGTTAACACAATTAACTAACAAAAACAATGAACAATTGTATTTGTATTAACTAACAATAACAAATATTAATCAATGTTATAAAAATATGTTGCTCATTGTTAGTTCGTGTTAGCTAATGCATTAACTAATGGTAACAAGCCAGACGTTATTGTGAAGTGTTACTGAGATGTTGTATGAATGTTGCAGTGCTGTTTGGAGTGTACACTGAAGAGATTAGGGAGGCTTGGCAAAATACTACACGTGACGCATGCGCAAAGCTTACTGAATCAATGACCAGGAGAATGGCTGCTGTAGTCAAAAACAAGGACCAATGACATATCTTTATTTCCTGCAGTTTTTTTGCATAAAAGAATAAAACCCATATTCCATGATGCGCTGTAGTTTTTTAATTAAATATAATTTTGACAATTTATTATCTGCTGTTATAAATTTATTACAAAAAAATGTTGTAGGTTTGCTTAAATAGAGATGTTTAAAACCCACACACTTCACACTGCACAGAAAAGTGCATTTCATTTGACTTCTCATGTGTTATAATGTAGTTTTGTCATGAGAGCAGTTTAATCTGAGTGAAACTAATCTATACGTTTTACATTCACATTTATAACATGTGAACTGCTGTGACTGTAAAGATCTCCTAAAATATTATTTCAGTTGCCGTGGTTCTGGTTGCGCATCTTGCAAAGACTAATATTAAAGTAAATGGGAGCCAATAGTAAGACCGTATTATATTTAAAGCAAGTGTATTAATTCTGTACTGTCACCACTCATCGCCTCACACTCTTCACCACTTTGAGCCCTTTAGACAGGCTGAGTGTTTATATCTGAGGTGTGTATTGACTGAAAGACAATGTAATGACACTCTGAAATATAGAGGTCAACATCTGCTCCCCTGACGGCCAATCAATGTCTTGACTGTGTTTGTAAATAGTTCTCATTGGTCAGTCCTGAAAATCAATGACACTGGCAATTATTCAAAGAGGTTCAATGATTTGGCTTGTGGATAAAGTTGCCATGGATACCACATGTAAAGAGTTTAGCCATCTGTGTGGTGAGCAATGCTCTGCAGTACAATATGATGCACAACAGAAACAATACAGTGACCCATATGTTTGTCTCAGAGCTGGATGCTCAGAATCTATAATAATGCATAGAAATGAGTTGAATGTATATGAAGAATTGTTTATTGGTGTGAACAGCATGATTAAGCCATGATTAGTGTTTTCCCCTGATAGTGCATAGAGATGGAACCATAGAGTGTAAAACAGATGAATGCGTGTTCTGACTGAGGATGTTGATTTGTTATCTAAATTCTCGTGTTTACTCAGCATTATCAAGACCTCAGTAGTTTTCGCCTGCTCACCATGAAATCTAGTGGTTGTGAAATGAATCGTCTTGTGCTCCAGAGAGAACAGGATGAGTAAAGCATCACGCAAGTGTTCAATCATTCTTTAAAAAACAGTCGATGCAGAAATACAAATAAGAGTCTACTGTCTGATACTGACTGTCTGATTAACATGATACTGTCTGATTAACATGATACTGTCCGATTAACATGATACTGTCTGATACTGACTGTCTGATTAACATGATACTGTCTGATTAACATGATACTGTCCGATTAACATGATACTGTCTGATACTGACTGTCTGATTAACATGATACTGTCTGATACTGACTGTCTGATACTGTCCGATTAACATGATACTGTCTGATACTGACTGTCTGATTAACATGATACTGTCTGATACTGACTGTCTGATTAACATGATACTGTCTGATTAACATGATACTGTCTGCTTAACATGATACTGTCTGATACTGACTGTCTGATTAACATGATACTGTCTGATTAACATGATACTGTCTGATACTGACTGTCTGATTAACATGATACTTTCTGATACTGTCTGATAACATGATACTGTCTGATACTGACTGTCTGATTAACATGATGCTGTCTGATACTGACTGTCTGATTAACATGATACTGTCTGATACTGACTGATTAACATGATACTGTCTGATTAACATGATGCTGTCTGATACTGACTGTCTGATTAACATGATACTGTCTGATACTGTCTGATTAACATGATACTGTCTGATTAACATGATACTGTCTGATGCTGACAGTCTGATGATGTGTCCAAAATGTTTAAAGTTTTCACCTGCACAAAAATAAAGATGTAATTTAAGGCTCAGATCACTGGAACTGTTGAGTAGTTAAATTGTTTAATACTGCTTAATGATTTTTTAAAATATGTGTAAAAAACAAGCCTGTTTGAGACTGTTTTTAAGTTTATTACTGACATGTCCATATCAAAATCACCAAAACTAACAAAAACTCACCTCTTACCTATACTGGATAAATTATATTTTGTTTGCAATACCATTCAGAAATCATTCTGTAATTTGGGGACATTGGGTTAGACAGCAGTTAATTTATCTGATGGGGTTAGAGCACAAACCACAAATGTGTTTATCAAAGTCAGAGGAAGTGGGCGTCTTCATAAGAACAGAGCTCATGCTAACCACTTCCTGTTGAGATGGGAAACTTCAGATGGTGATAGAAAGGCATACAGTAAACAAGTCAAACAAAAAGGTATCAAAGAGGAAATATCTTTTAAAGGAACAATTGTGCAATAATTACACCTAACACGTTGTGCTTTAAACTTACCTGCTGATACTAAAGCTACTTGTATGAAATGTGAAATGATTCTGTCTTCTGAGTGTCAGTAAAAGTGTGTGTCAGTGCTGATGGAAGACTGGATCAGATCAGAATGTATCTGTATTTAACCTGTTGAGTGTTTTAACTGCTTTTAATACACTACACTTCTGGAATCCATTATTGTACACATCTCTAGTGAACAAGCTTTTCATCTGCTCACTGACCTGTAAATAAGTCTACAAAGATGACTAACCAAATCTGAGACCTTAACAGGAAAGTCACTGAATTTTGCCTACAATACATTAAAATGTTCTTCAAGTGCATAAAGGCGGAAATGTTTTAAGTTGGTGCTCACCCATGTTTAGGCGCAAAACTGTCCAGAAGCCAATTTACCAGCAGTATTTGCGCGGTTTATTCATTGACAACAGCGCCATCTGCAGCGCTAAGTTGTGTACTGTGTCGCATAAATCTGTACCCAAATATTAAAGGTAGGGGTAGACAATTTCACAGAAGCTAGCAATAGCAAGCTAGCTGTTATAGTGTAAGAATCCACCCTCACTTCAGAGCATCTCCACAGCCACACCTCCTCCAACACACGAACATTCAGAGTTTCAGGAAATCCTTTCATTGCATTCCAATCAAGAACATTTAAACATTTAAAATAGATTGAAAAAAGACAGAATGTACTTAAGAATATTGTTCTGAATCATTTATACCATTCAGAAAGTAACACGTAACACGCAACAATGTAACAGATGGGTTTACATCGCTATCATTTCTTGTACAGAATGAGTTTTGTTTCACATTTTATATTTAATTGTTTTGAGTGCAGCAACAACAACAACAACAATAAACATATATAAAATATTAAAAAGACCAAAAAACCCACCACTGGTGATGAGTAAACACACTCACTGCAGGTCATGATCTCAGTGGGCAGCTGCCAGGGGTCAGGTGACTTGCTCAAGGGCACTTCAGTTGCTACCTGCCGTCATTGAAATAAAACAAGAGACCGTCTGATTATAAGCCTGACTCACTAACCAGAAGGCCACAACGATCACATGACTTTTATATGAATTGGGACACAGAACGGACACTAAAGATTGTGCGGGCTTCATTATATTACAGATGTACTTGCTGTATTTGATCATTATTTTTGCATCTGTTCGAGTTTGTGAGTCTTTACACCTGATTAGTCTATTGCCCGGGCATCAACAGAACAGATCTTGAGGTAACGTTACATTTATACTTGCTGTATAACTGTCAAACTGGACATCAGTAAGATCCATCAAATTATTTACATTAAACAGAGTCAAACCATTATAGAAACATGATGTTTTGTGTGCAGGTGGATGTTTCTCAGTTCTAATGCTTTCGTATTTGTCATAAAGGTTTGCATTAATTTGTTTGCACTTTTAAATTTGTATAATTTCGTATCACTTTAAATGGTTAAAAGAATGATATTGTTAATTGTACTATATGTTTCAGATGATTATGAAGAACACCAGTCTTGAATTGAAACCAGCCCACAACAAAGCTTACATTATAATGACACTGTGGGGTTTGGAATACATGCATAATCACTGAATCCTGCACAGGGTGAGTCCTGTGGTATGATCACATTCATTATTATTCCTCATTCATTCATAAACACTCCTAAAAACTACTGCAGGAGTTTCTTGTTTCCTATGATATCTGATAAAAATGGTTCAGGCTACCATTAATTGTAACTCCTATTCAAATTGTACAAGTGAATCCTGGAAAAATATATTGTATTGTCTCATATAAATAAAGTGAGGTTCTGAGTGATTTGTGTTTTTGCATCTGGTGTTGCTGTATCCCTCATGAGCTCAGCTCAACGGTGAACAGTTACAAAACTAATGTATTTATGTGACAATAACACATCACCTATTTAAGTATATGCCGTAATTTTCCAAGTTTGTTGGTATATACATACCAACACAGACAATATATTGCATAGACAATATATGTAGGTTGTATTTATTTCATGTGTTTAGTTTGTTACCTTGCATTAACACTTGCAGGAATTTGGGATGTACTAAATCGAACCTCTGCAGCTGCTGGCATATTTTGATGTGCAAGCCGCTTTGTACATCACAATAAGCCGAAACGACTCGTGACGCTGCATCTGCTGTCCTGCAGGAGGCGCTGATGTCACAGTCCTGTTAGCAGCTTCTGTCTGACAGTTCATAGCTTGTTAGTGAGCTGTTCACATTTCATTCATACCTGTTATGATCAATAATACCTGTTATGACCAATAATACCTGTTATGACCAATGTCATTCTCTCCGTCACACGTCAGCGTTTGATGCTGTTTTGGGCAATTTAGTGCTTCATTGAACACATTCTCTTTATTTTGTGCTATTGTACCTATTGTGTGCTGAAAGATTTTCAGTTTTTTTATCTTTCTAGATTTGTCACTTGAACAGCTGACTATGAGTCTTTCCAACCAAAACTCTGCAAGAGTCCAACCATAAACCATTATACTACATGAAACGAAACAAAACCACCTTTTTTGGCACGTTTTCCAAATTGCAGAAATGAACTTGTTTGTAGTTATGCCTAAGTAAGTTTTACATTTGAAAATGGATACATGTGGGGTGATATATGATAAGATAAATGAGATAAGATAAACGCATAAATGCATAAATAAATAGAAAATGAAAACATAAAAATAACATGCATGAAAAAGTAAATACTAAACTTAAAAATAAGTATAAACAATGTCAAAAAGAAATTAGGACTAAATGTAATTTATTTTAAAATGATTTGTATTTGTTTAACCAAACCATTTATTCCTTTAATTTCATATTATATGTATTATTTTTTGATTATCTCAAGTTTGGTCCTTTGTAATAACAGATTTAAATAAATAATATACTGATGTGTTGCTATTGTCATTGTGGTCCAGGGAAATTTGAAACCCCAAGCCATGACGAAAGCGGAAGTAATAGACGGAGACGCTTAAATTTGATCAATTCAAAAAGAGATAAATACGAAATGAACTTAAACGACAAAGCACCCAACCCAAAAACAACAAAACCCAACACAGTTCCGGGATTTAAGGTTTATCTAGGACATCATCATCATCATCACCTTCAGTATTACGGTCTCCCAGACGTGCACGCGCAGCTTCTTTCTGTCCGCACGCACGTCACCGTCTATTGTGCTCGGCGCTCGTGCAGTCGGACCGCGGAAGCGAGAGGAGACGCAGAAGCGCGACTGTGTGAACGATAATTTCACATCTGAAGTGGATCAGTGTGTGTAAAAGAGGATTTACGCCCGTCAGCATGTGCACCCCGTGTTGCGTGTCTCAGGTGAGTGATGCAGTCACTGTACGGCAGGCATTGGTATTATATCACCTTATCATGCGCGGATCGTTCGCGATCTTTAACTTCAAATGATCTTCGGTACGCTTTAATGTCGATGCGCTTATATTTACTGGACAAAAGTTTCACTAACGCGTTTATGCTTTAAACGTCTTGAATTGCAGTTTGTTAATGAGTAGGCGTCCGTTTTAAATGTACAGACGGCTTTATATTGTCATTCATATTACTTCTGTCATTGGCTCGCAATAATGTTTTTGTTTCTATTTATTTTGGCTATAAACTCCTTGTAATATAATCGTAGACAGTAGACATGAATACAGTTGATTTCACATTTGCAGGATTTATAGTGCTGTGTGTGGGAGCGCAGTACAGGACGTGATACCGTGTAAACTGTGTGTTTATCTGTAAATGATGTCATCGCTGTTATTGACTGGAATGAACGGCCCGTCTGACCTTGTTTTCTGTCGGTATGTTCTTGTAAGTCACTTTCCTTAGTTGAACCCCAGTGAAGTGAACAGCGTAATGGACCATATGTCTCCTTCACAATCTCAGTGGTCTAACGTCTGTCTTAAAGTTACTCTTATGATGTGTTCCTTTTGTACGTGGTGAGGTCCACGGGTGGTCTTCTCATTTCCTGCTTAGATCCATGTGGCTGCTTGTTTGCATAAGATTAGCAGTGGAAACAGAGCTTGCGCTCAGTGTTCAGTTGACTCATTAGCTTTAAGCTTGTCAGGAGCCAGTGGCCCCACAAAAGTGATGAGACTGAAGGAGATTTGCATGTGTGTAGTGACCATGTTTGTTAACTAATTACTGTTATTAGATAACACGCTTGGTTTAACTTTAATCCCTCTTTATGTTGGCAACAAGATTGTGGATTTTGTATCCAAGTGGATGACTTGACAACACAAATAAAAAAAATGGACTTTTGTAGGTTGTGTCTTGCTGAAAATTGCCATGGAAATCTAACTGATATTATGTTCAGTTGTTTGGGTCTGAGTCAAGAGTGATGATTCAGCCTGGTGATGTATTCTGTATCCAGAAGGAAGGTTTGTCATCTTGTAACGTTTCTGTTGGTGTTGATCTGACTCTAGAATAGAATCTAAACTTAAATGAACTTACAGGAATTAAACAGAGCAAGGGTAAGCACCAGCTGCAGGGAACTTCTGTTTTTTTCTGAGATCTGCACTGATTAATTAGTAAAAAAGATGAATACTTTTAAATGCAAACAAATATGCCTAAATATATTAAACCTGTATTCTGTAAAATCCCTTGGCTGGATTTTGTGGGTTTAACATGTTTTTTGAATCTCAGCTGACTCAGTTTTTCCGCTGCTGTACTAAAATAACTGAGATTTTGGTGGTATGAGTATCTCTCTGTTGACTTTGTGGGCAGTGGTGAGACTTTCTCACCCTTGTTATTTTCACACAGCCAACACACAACCCTCTCGCTCTCATTGGCTTCCTCTGTTACCATCCTACATCCTTTGCATTGCTTTGTATTTGCAACTGTCCAGCATTTGTCATCCAAACTCCATCCATCAGTCTTTGACTCTTCAGTGTTACTTTGTCTACACTTCACAAAGTGAAGTAATACATTTTTGTCCCAGCTGCACAATTGTCTGGCTAACAGACCCACAAAGCGGCTATTCATGACATGGGGACTGTAGATGAATTGTTTGGTCACTGATAGTACTTGAACCAGTGAAGAACAGAGATATATTTCATAGGTCTAAATCTAGATTTAAAGAATAATTCAAAGGTCTGTCCACAGTATCTGTGGCATAAAGTTGATTATCTCATTTCTGTTTAAAGCAAAAATTAGTGCATATTTGAATGATTACTAAGGTTGCAAAGCTGTGAAATTTCGAAAATATTCCAGCTCGGAATATTAGGGGAATTTTGGGGAATTCATTGGAAATTTTAGGGAATTGTTTACTATATCATATACTATAAACATATTTGCTTCCTCAGCATATGACTCGTTTTCATCTGTGTGCCATAATTCCCACAAATTCTCAGAATATATTTTCCAACCCTACTGATTCCTTCATGGCTCTGTGTACTTCTATTGTGGATGCGTAACTGCCCTTAAGTCTAGACAGCGTCTAAGTGTTTTTGGCTGCCAAGTATCTTGTCAAATCACCAGTAGTTTTGTTTGTTTTTCCCAAAGTCCCTTATATGTTGTCTTTGTGGGGTTCACTGAAGTTCAAACTCTCATTGCACTAGGGTAGATTCCCTTTCTATAGTTGTACACTAGTGGAAGTGACTGTTTCAGCACCCAGCAGTTTTCTAACATGTTTTTTAATTAAAAGCATCTACATTGTCTATGTGGGTGTCTTTGCACTAGGCCCACAAAGAAATTCCTGTCCTGGTTTGTGAGGAACACAAATGTCCAGGTTATTGTTTCCCCCAGACCCCTGCTGATCTCAGGAGAGAAGGGCTCTTTGAGAACGGTCTCAGACACAAGAGGGATGGGGGATGGCCTGTTTGCTGAGGAGACCTAACTGAGGTGCTGTCCCACTTGACCAGTGAGTGGGGCTCCATGGTGCCCTGGAGGAATGGGGCTGTTGTGTGTCGGGTCATGTAGGCAGACCACCTGTTGTCTGGAGAGGGGGATGTGTCCTCAGTCTGCCTAATGGAGAAATACTTATGATAAAATCAATAAGATATTTATTTTTATAAGATATACATTTTGGATTCATAAGATGAATATACATTTTAAGGTTCTTTTATATAATTATGATTAATTAATTAGGCCTTTAAACATGAAACCATCTTTCTAACATCCCTGTACCCTTCTTTCATGTTTATCTTGTTTGTAAACAGTAGATGAAAAGATTAAGATACAGACGTTTGTACTGTTTGTGTATCTTATCTCATTGCCTCAGTGTTATGTCTGACTGTTGCGTCATGTGATTCAAGCTGCTTCATAGTAACAGCCCAGATCTACTATTGCCCTCAGCCAATAGGAATGAGCCATTTTTGTTGCTAAAGATGAAAACAGCCAATCAGGTGTCCTTAATCCCCCCCCATGTATTTTCTCATATCAACAGTGCATTATAGTTATATAGATGTATTAAACCACTCGATTGGGTTTATCTTATACTTATTAATTATTAAAGTACATTAATGTAAACACAGTTTTATATGACTGGACACATTTACAAGCCATTAGTTTGAACTGTACATACAGTATGAATGAATCTCACTCCCTGCTCTTCTCCTGCAGCTGGCCTGCTGCTGCGGCTCAGCCGCATGTTCGCTCTGCTGCGGCTGCTGTCCGAAGATCAAACAGTCAACATCCACCCGCTGCATGTACGCGCTGTTCTTCATGCTGGTCACTGTGACCTGTGTCATCATGATGTCACCCACCGTGGAGAAGGGAATGCAAGAACATGTGAGTCTCTGTTCTCAGCTTCTCCATTTACAATTATTAGTATTACAGTGTTGAAGCTGATCTCAGGTCAGCAGCAGTGGGCAGTATTAAGCTCAGACCTGTTTCTGGATGTCGGTTTTCCTGCTAAGTTATGTGTCCTGTTTCCTGCTTATTTGATGTTTCTGTCACCTGTATAAAAGGCAGTTTAAAAGCACAGGGGACATCTAGAGTGTTTGTCTGGACAGTATTCAAATATTCATATATTAAATAAAAGGCCTACAGACACATGGGGGGTTTATTTACGATCAGCCGGCCCGTGTTATTCAGAAGAACACAAAAGAAAACACACAGCACATCTGCTTCAAAACATGTGAGGAAGTCAAGAATGTAAAACAAAACATCAGGGATTCTTCTGAACGTTCACCACAGGCATTGTTTGTCATATAATTCTTTTGGTAAAGCTGCACGTCAGTTATAGAATAAAACAGTCATTTAAAAGTGTTATGCACATACAGCTGCAGGGTGTGTAACAGAGTCCAGTCGGTCTTTTGTTCTGTGAACCACAATGACTTCTCACTGTGCAAATGCCATGAGTCTACAAACCAAGACGCTATAAAAGCCTGTACATTTACAAAACCTCTGCCTCGTACTGAGACACAGAACATCTGCCACTCAGCTGCCCAAAACATGAAGATTTACACACACTGTTGAGAGCTTTTCTCAATTAGCTGCAGCTAGATGTAAGAAATCTCTGTGAAACTCCCGCTGGGTGGTGTGGTGTGGGGTTACCAGAGGAGCTCTGTCATAACTGCTGATGATAATAAATATTAGATGATGTCGATTATAACAGCAGAGCCAACATTACTGTAGGGTTAGCTTAGGTACACTGCATTTAAGAAATGGCCCATTAGTTCAGCTCACTTTAGTCATAAATACCAGGGCTGGCATTGTGACCAGTTTGGTGATTCAGTATTGATTAGTCAATATTTCATTTAAAATGTTTTGCATGGACATGGATTCCACATTTAAATATAAATGCTGGTAGCTAAAACCCGTCCACATATATGTTACTGAAATACACCCTTACATGAACAATAGACCCACACAGACATAGAGGTGAATATCACAGATAATATTCACATGCTCTGGAGTAAAGCATGCACATTAAAAATCAATTCTGAGATTTCCTGAATCAATATTGTTTCATTTAATTGAAGATCAGTTACAATCTGAGAAAATATACGTTTTACACAGTCCTAATACATACCGGTTTGAACCTCATCTACTTTCCTGCCTAATTAGATTATTAAATGTTAATACACCTACCAAAAAGTACCATGGCAACACCATGGTCATTTCAACCTGTACAATGATATTACTATAAACTCTGTTGAAGCCCACAGAGTTCACTCGTTTCTGTTTTCTGTGTCTGTGATGTTTTTCCCTCCTCACTTTGATAACATGATAGCAAGCATTGACAGAACATCACTGTATTGTTTAGTAGGTCTGTCTTGAGTTTCACTTGTGCTCCAGACACTGAGAGTAAATGGGTGGGTCAGTGTAACTTTAGCCTCTGCTCCTCATAATGTCATTTCCTCCCTCAGATTCCATTCTACAAAGAACTGTGTCATCAGCTCAACGCCGGGGAGAACTGCAGCACTCTCGTGGGCTATTCAGCCGTGTATAAGGTCTGCTTCGGCATGGCCTGCTTTTTCTTCTTCTTTTCTGTGTTCACCATTCGTGTGCAGACCAGCACAGAATGCCGGGCGGCTGTCCACAACGGGTAAGAGATCCACCCATACACAGTTGAAGTGGTGTTTACGCTGAAAACCCTGCACGCTCCTCCTCTGTTTTCTCTCTGGTGCCTCGCCCGCCTCCGCAGGAGGTTTGGGGACCACCGTGTTTTGTTTGGCCTCCAGCTTTCATCTGTGCGCCCCTTCTGATGCTCTGTTATTCACCCACAACAAAAGTGCTGAATAGGGGTATTAATTTGAAGCTCTGTCCAGAGGAAACAGCGCCATACTTCACCCCCTGTGAGTGAGTGGGGTGGTTTAGTCCGTGTGTTGTAGTAATTGGATCTGTGTGTTGGATGGAGATATAAAGGAAGGAAGAATATGGCAGAATTCGGTGTAATAAGAGTGTGCAGGGCGGCCTGGAGCCCATAATCCTTTACAACAGACCATAATCCCTCAATATTACAGTGCTTTTGAATCCACCCTTATGACTAACACAGATAAACAGAAAATCCTATACAGGATAGAAAAAGTGACTCAAATGAAGGCTCGGCAAATTGTGTGTCAGCAGGAATATTTTGATTGAAAATGTTTGAGTATCTTGTATTTTATGTTTTAAGATTTAAGATTCATTAAAATGTGGGTTTGTACCAACAGTAGCTGTTGTGTATTTTGGGTCTTAAATGTCTCTTGTTTCTCTGCAGGTTCTGGTTCTTTAAGTTTGTGGCATTGTTGGCCTGCTGTGCAGGAGGATTCTTTCTCCCAAACCAAGAGAAGTTTTTAGAAGGTTCAGTATGATTTTTCTTCTCATGTTTGTTGCCTTCTTGTACCATTTGTGACTGTGTTTTTACAAGACTAACCAGGCTTGTTACTTTATATTGATGTGTTTTATTGATAAAATTAATACATTGTGGGATTGTTTTATTGTTTCTGCTCTGGAGCCCCAAATAGTGTTAAATTATCCACTCAGAAATGTCGTTGTGGTTCAGTTATAACTCTCCTGACTGTTCAGACTGTACTCAGAACATCTTCATCAATGATCATGTGATTACAGACATGTTTAGAGAAGTGTTTGACCTCTTCTATAGTGTTACACTGGACTCATCAACACTCATTGATTATGAAAACCATATGCATAGAACTGGTTTTATAGTAGTAATAGACACAAGTCCTTATAAACACAGTGTGGTGATGCCCTGTGACTGTTATAGTTTTTTGACAGAGCCGTGATACTAGATAAGCACTGTATTCATGATATTTACATGGCCCTCAAATGTTTTTTTAAAGAATACCATTTTTTAAGTTTTTTTTTAAAGGTACCGTGACTTTTTCATATGTTTGGTGTCCCGGCAAAGTATGTAATTTAGTTTTGAGCTTTAAAGCAGGAAGTACATGTGCAGATGTTCTGTAAGCTGGTGTGTGTAAGAGCTGTGTCACTCACATGTGCCATCTCACATGTTGAATGACATTCCTGACGTTTAGTTGGAGCCAGTTAGCAGAAAGCAATTTTCAGTGGAAAAAACCATTGACATATTCCTCTCGCTCTCTCTGTGTCTCTCTCTCTCTCCGTCAGTGTGGCGTTATGTGGGGGCCTCTGGCGGGTTTCTCTTCATCCTGATCCAGTTGATGCTTCTGGTTCAGTTCGCCCACAGATGGAACCAGAACTGGTGAGTTCTTCAAAACGTTATTATCGTGTCCAAGCTTTTTTAGACATTGGCACTGTTGCTGAGAAGGTGTGATGTACAGATCACATGATCTGTGAATATTAAGTCATGATCTGTGAATATTAAGTTTTAAACATAAAGTGCTTTTGTTCCAGTGGAAGTTTTGAAGAGATATAAAACTTTTGAGATGAAGGTCACTGTCAAACTGAGAGAAAAACGAACTGCTGATATGACTCTTCAGCGAGTATGTTCAGAGATAATGTGTGTGATAGTGGTTGGGTACAGCTGTGTGCCACACAGTTGACATTACAGGAAGGGAAAAACGAGAGAATAAAAGTGCTGCTTGGCCGCTGTCCAGACTGTGGACAGGAAATCTAACAGAGCTCAACATGCATCATAGTTCCTCTCAGCTCACTGTAAACAAATAGAAAGCTCAGCACAGGGGACTCTGAGACTGCCACAGAGAAGTATCACAGAGAAGTATCACAGAGAAGTATCACAGAGAAGTATCACAGAGAAGTATCACAGAGAAGTATCACAGAGAAGTATCACAGAGAAGTATCACAGAGTGTATTACAACACTTCAGATCTTTACTGTTCCATGTACAAAATCAAAGAGCTGTTTTATATAAGAAGTCTGAGACAGCTTGGAAAAATGTTTCCATTTTTCTTTTTTCTGAAGTATTTTTGCATTGCAAATTATATTAAGAACATAATAGTTTGAGCAGAAAAACATTTTTGAATTTTTACAGTTATTTTTTAAAGCTTTTAAATAACTTTTATGTCCCCATTCTGCTTTGCTGACAGCATACACTTAAAGTGATAGTTCATCCAACAATGAGGATTTGCTGTTAATTTACTCTCCCTCATCTGTGATGTAGGTGATAGTAGAACAGTGAAGCTGTGGTCCTGATTTATAACAGGTCTGTGTTCACCAAACATTATTAAACATGTAGACTGTCATCATCACCCTCAAAACTGCTTGTCTGAGACTGTGGATTACAGCTGAGAATATTCAGTTGCTTCACCAATCACTAAAGAATCACAGAAAATCATGATTTCAGCTGAAATCTTCTTTGCTTTTCTATTGATGAAAAATAAGGCACGTACATCTTGGATGGTCTCAGGGTGAAAATAACAGCAAATTGTAATGTTTGGGTGAATTATCCCTTAAGCCCATAAATTGTCATGGACTCCACAACATGCTTCAAAACCTGATGATGTCGCCACATGTTGTAAAAGACAGAAGCCTGAAAATCTGTAGAACCTCGAAATGAACATGATCAATGTCACATGTCTTATTTATGAGCCTTCTTGCTTATTTGATTAGTCAGCCAGAATTAGCACAGGAGCATGATGGAATGAAGGATCTCAGGATCTGAGCTTCTCAATAGCCACTTGTTTGTGTGTGTTTATTATGAGAGATGACTGACACTCAGACTGGAGAGTACATACATCTGTGTTGTATTTCATATTTTCATATTCTGTTTCATTAATCCATTTTATTACTGTTGTTTAATCTTATGTTGGTTCTGTGTTGTCTTCACAAGTAGACATAAAGAAATGTGTTAGTCTCACAGTTTTCGCTGGGCAGTGTTGAAGGTTTCTGTCTCTGTTTAGTTTAATAACACTGAATGAACTTGTGCTGGTCAAGGGGAGTCAGACTGTTAAAGTGTTGAAACACTGTTGTCAGAGTGTTGAAACAGTGTTGAAAATTATTGAGTAAACTCTGCTCATTTTATTCCATCATCACTTCATCTCCTGCCTGCTGTTCTTCCTCTTCATCTCAGAATCTTCCTGTGGTTGAGTAGATGTGTGAACTCACAACAGAGTTTTTCTCACTAAATCATTTTCCTGATGAAGAGATTTAGTGAGAACTACTGCAAGAACTAGATCTAAACCACGATTCTCTGCGATCTAACATGTTTATCATCTGTCGATCATAAACAGTGTTTTCTGTTTTAAATCTTTTAAAAGATATCAGTGTGTGTTGAAGAATGTCTTCATTGAGGAGTTCCTGTCTCTGTGTCTGTCATCAGGAGTTCAGGGGCAGACTATAATAAAGTCTGGTACGCAGCTTTGGCTCTGGTCACACTGGTGCTGTTCTCCGTGGCAGTGGGAGCTATGGTCTTCATGATCATGTTCTACACACATCCTGAGGCCTGCTTCCTCAACAAACTCTTCCTGGGAGTCAATGGAGGCCTGTGCTTCATCGTCTCCCTGCTGGCCATCTCACCCTGCATTCAGACCTGTGAGTTTACTGACGCTCTTTCCTCACTGACCCACTTATTGTCCCCAAAAGCAGATGTTTGAAGTCAGACAAACAACAGCGTTTATTCATAGTGCCTGAAGCTGGAGCTTTTTCCCTGTGTGATCCAATCATAAACATCAAACATTTAAGAGGAAATTGTTTCAAACCAGTTAGTGTGGATTATTACATTAAATTGTAGGTAAATCAGGTTTTGTCTGTATTTGGGCTGAGATATATGCTGCTGGCTGCTTGGCTGCTAAATTACTAAAGCGTGTAAATGTGTTTCCTGTTCACTTTTTTAATGTCAAAATTACTGTCTGCGGTTGTCGACAGAAGGACCAAACAACAAAATGTCAATAGACATAAAAGCTACAGTCTGTAAGTCCAACTGAAACTTTTTGTGCAAACTCGAACCAGACAGCTTTGTTTTGAACACTGTTAGGGACTTGCTCGATTGCTGTTTTTTAAAGATATGTAAGATATACAAAAGAAGATATTTTGAGAAATTCTCAAATTTTGTGTACATACAGTGGAGTTTTGGAGTTCAGTGGGTGGAACTGTTATTTGGTTACCAGCATACTTTAAAATATGTTCGCCCCTGAGGAACACAAAAAACCTGCAATGTTTCTTTAAAAAAGAGATCATGTGCTTCAGAGGCTTTTGAAGGTTTTAAACATGTCGGCACTGTTGCTACACACCTGATGTTTCTCTGATCTCCACAGTCCAGCCCACCTCAGGTCTGCTGCAGCCCGCGGTCATCACTGTCTATGTCATGTACCTCACCTTCTCAGCCCTCGCCAGCAAACCCATCGAGAGTGAGTGTGGGCACACACTTTCTCACTCAGACACACAGCAGGGTCTCTCGTCCTCAGTCTGTCGCTCTGTCTCTGTTGCTGGGTTTCCCGTGCTTACATGTTATGTGGATGAAACTTTAAACTCCGGCTTCTTTGCTGATGCTTGACTACAGTAGCTCCCGAATGCATTTTCATCATCCAAAAATTAAAATAGGCCTAAGTTTATTTACTCACCCTTATGCCACCTAAGATGTGTGTGATATTTTAACTATTGAAACAGTGAAATAGATTTCAGCTGAACTATTTTAGATGAACTGTCTTCACCAGACTCACGCACGGTTCTTCACCACACCCTCAATCATCTCTCTCTCTCTCTCTCTCTCTCTCTCTCTCTCTTATAGTGGTGGAGGAAAATGGAGAGAACGTCACTGTGTGTGTCTTTCCCTTTAACTCGGGGCTGAAGAGCGACACCAGTATAGTGACGGGAGTGGGGGCGGTCATACTGTTCGGCTGTATACTGTACTCTTGGTATGACCATTGAAGATGTTGTTTTGGACCTTAAAGGAACAGTGACCGGAAATAAACACAAAATCTGTCATCATTTAATCACCCTCATGTTGTTCCAAACAACATCTGTGATAACATGATAACATGTGATAACACAAAAGATTCCAAGCTGCTAATTTCAATACAATGGGAATAGAGGGCGGTACACACTGCCAGGCCTCAGAAAGGACTATAAGAAGACCCATAGAAAGACTTTGAGTCACACACTATTCACACTAGAAAGCTTTATGTGAGAAACAGAAATGTAAGTCTTTAGGTGTGCGCTGAAATTCTCAGTTCTCCAGAAAATTATTTGTCAGGTTTGAAATGATGAGTGTGACTAAATGACAGAATTTAAATTTTGGGGTGCGCTGTTCCTTTAAATAAGTGCAGATATTCTCGGCCTGGGCGCAGATCCACCATAACATGGTATTTAAACGGGTGATCCCAAAAAAGATCCTGGGGAGTATAAAGATGTAATTTTCTGCTTCGCAGATTTAAAAGCAGGTTGTCTGGTAGGCAGTGAATGAAGATTACGAGCTTTCATACTGTAAGGAGTTGAACTCACATGTTTCTCATTAACTGTATATCTGCTGAAGTGATACTCTTTAGAGACGTTCCCTTCAAAAGCCCCTATTTACACACCCAAATGATTCACTTTTATATGTGTTAGTTGTCAGCTTCATGATTCATAACTGTTAAACATAAAAGTCACATGATTTTGTCATCTTCCACGAGGCTAAATGAAGCTTAGAAGCAGAAGAAGAGTTTTAGGAAATGTTCCTCTTTCTCTGCAGTTTGATCTCCACCACCAAGAGGAGCTCAGCAGCTCTGCGGGTTTACAGGAACGATATGCCAGAAAATGAGGTGATGACCTGCTGTGTTCTCTCCGTCTGTGTTTAACACATTGTGTTCCAGCTGATCCTCAGAGATCTTTCCTCTTTATTTCAGAGAGCGCGCTGCTGCTTCTGCTGCGTCGATGACACGGGTGAGACTTTCCTGTGAATACATGAATACATGAATAAGCAAATAGATACTAAAGAAACACTAGGACACTGGTTCTCAACTGGTTCTCAACTGGTTCTCAACCTTTGTGGATTTCAAAACTCCCCCAACAAACACACATTTAATGTGTCAAGTATATTCCTTATAACAATAACCCAACACTAACAGTGTTTCCCCAGTTGAGAAACACTGCACTAGCACAGTTGAAAAGGCTCAGCAGAGCCTCCTAGTGGCCTGGTGGTCAGGACACATAACTGCAGATTGCTTATAGCAGTATTTGTTTTTCCAGACGACTATGATGATGAGAAGACCGCTGGAGGGCAGAATGTGATGTATGATGAGAGGGAGGGAACCATCTACAGCTACTGCTACTTCCATTTTGTGTTTTTCCTCGGCTCCCTCTACGTCATGATGACCGTAACCAACTGGTTTCAGTAAGTGGGAATTTACTGGTTTCAGTAAGTGGGAATTTACTGGTTTAGTGGTTCAGTAAGTGGGAATCAGTGCACTATTTTACATTTCATTTCAAGCATGTTTATCTCTGTGTGTAAATGGACATCTGTAATCTTTGATAGGAGTCTGGTTATGTCTCTCTGGCAAACTCATGTTTAATAGCTGTTGCTGTGATGGTTACACAACAGCATTTGATTAGAGAAAATCAATGATGATCTCTCTCTGCAGTTATGACGATGCAAAGATCGAGCAGCTGTTGGAGGGGAGTTGGTCTATGTTCTGGATCAAGATGGCGTCCTGCTGGGTCTGTCTTTTTCTCTACATGTGGACGCTGATAGCCCCCATGCTCTTCCCAAAGAGATTTCTAGCCTAGACCCCCATCACAGAGCCTAGACCCACTATCACCACTCTCCAATTACAACTACTGTGTGTGTGAGAGAGAGAGGTTTTGTTTATGTACTTTGATATTGTAGTTTTGTTTGTTTGTTTGTTTTATATAAGTTTTTAGTCTAGTACAAGCTTTTACAAACTCAAAAAACTTTGTTTTTATGGAGAATTGTTACAGTTATAACTGTTTTCATGCTGTTCTTAAAACTGAGAAGGTCTAGAAACAAACGCATCTCTCAGGCTCGTACATCACCTGTAAGTGTCTTGCTTGTTACTCTTTTGTTTCTTTTGGTAGCTGAAGAATTCTATGCAAATCCACAAACCATACGTGATTTTCATTCGAGGGTTTATTCTGCCTCTCTTAAGTGTTTTATAGTGTTGTTTAATTAAAGGGGTGTTTCATCAAATAAGGTATCAAGAATGCTCATACAAGTAAATGTAATTAATTGAAATATTTTACCTCAGACCGAGGTGACACAACACCAGCTAAGACGTTATTGTGCTGATGCCTACAGCAAACCTCATCAATAATAAACACTTAAGACTGTGATAGGTTGTATCTGGCATTGTATTTCTGTGTAAGTACATGTGGGCCGCCTCTGTCTCTCTTTATGAAGCTTTATTGTGGAGTAAGATCTTTATAAATAGTGCAATTTTACCATAATGTGCTTGTTTCATAAGGAGACCCGCCCCCCCACAGAGGCTGCAGGTGGGATGTGCAAGCAGGAATTATGTGAAGAGCTGTGAATGTCTGTGAATAAATGAGCTTGTTACCTTATTGAAACACCTTTACAGCTTCTTTGTGACATCAAAAACTGACAGTTTTCCCCATATAAGTCAGCAGTCCAGCCCTCAGCTCAGGAGAGATGATGTTACATGTTTTGCTGAAGGATTCTTTCCAGTAATTTACCAGTCCTTGTATTGTCTAATGTTTTATTTGATCAGACTCATGCACTACAGGTTTTCAAGCATGCCAATGTCAAGAAACATGTTTATATTTTAAACTTCAGTCTGAGGTTTTTGTTAATATAAATGCATGTGTATATATTTCTCTTACTGTTTAAAACACCTTCGTTTGTTTGTGGTGTTACATAGTTTTAAGAGCTGCCTGTACTTTAGACGTAATGTAGCATTCTTGATGGTATGTTACGAAGTGTCAGACTTTATAGTGTCCGATAGACAGAATCCAGAACTGGAATGATTTGTTATTTTAGGATTGAGGCGTAGCAGTGTTAAATGTGAGGGTTGTGATATTGACCAAACTAACAAACCAAAATCTCATTGATGTGACATCTCAGATTGTTATAGTGTCTGTGTGGTAAATAGTGTCTCTTAAATACCCTGTAGAATCTGTTTATCTTTTTGTAAGGGATTGGCGTTACAGTTGATTAGCAGAGGGTTACGGTTTGCCTTAAACGCTACATGCTACAGCTGCATAAATCATGATACTGTTTCTGTCATCAGCCCCGTTTCTGTCAGAAATCAATGCATTTTTAATCAATGCTCAATGTAATCAATGTATTGTGTTTATTTAACTGTATTTGGGTTCAACTTTAAGCTCCTCTCATGTTGCGTTTATTTGCAGTTCATCTGCTGAACTTTAAAGCTACATTTAATTGAAATATGTGCTTTATTGTAAATAGTCTGTGCTAAAAATGACACTTATTACTGCTCATACTATTCCAAACTATTTAATCATGTGCTGTGCATCACTAATATTGCATGATGTTATTCTGCCAAAAAATATCTCCGTTTACAAACCATTCTTTCCTCATTTGTGTTGTGATTTTAATTGTTTCTCAAATGATTTCAAAGTGTTTCACACAGTATCGTATGAGTTTAAATGTTACGATTCAATGTTGTTTTTTAGTGTTTTTATTGATATTGCTGGTTCTTTCAATAAAAAAACAAACAGTGAAATGGAGATTAAAGGAGAAGTGTTTTGTTGAAAACAAATGTTGTTTTCTAACCTGTTCTATTGCGCAATCAGACTGAGGGCCCCGCCCCCAAACTCAGACCCGGTGTTAATACTTCTGTGGGAAGCGACACAAATAAAACGAGTCTCGTTGTATGAAAGTCGAGATGGGAGGAAGTTTACCATCAACTAAACGACACACACGCACTGAAAAGGATACAGTGCTAATAAACGCGCCTAGTCTAGACCCTTAAATATTTATCAGACTGTGTGAAGTTAATAGCCTGTCTTGGTCCATTATGTTACAGTACATGACTTTACACATGCCTCATTAGAAAACATATTTACTCTGCAAATGACCCTTTGTGCAGGAGTGTTGCCCACGCTGAGGTTTTGTTGCTTGAGCCTACAGTAAGAGTAAATACATCGCTGTAAATATATTTGGTCTGGATGCAGACGTGAGTAAATGTTTCTGGTTTTATTGGAGATCAGAGTAAAAAATTCTGCTTCAGTTCTATGAAATTGACTGTGAGTGCTGATCTAATTCATAAATAATCACACGAATACACTAAGATATACGTGAATTAGCCTCACAGACACTGTTTTCTGTTCTTTTCAATGACCACATCTCTCAGTGGACCCGCTTACCTTCTGCAGTCTGTTTTCAAAAACTGCCTGTTCGGATATACTACGTGGCGTACTGCTTTTCGCATACTGTATAGTAGGCAGGTATGCATACCGGACGCGGCCCTAGTCCTGTGTTTACAGAAGTATCCTAGCAACCATACAAAACGGTAGCGAGGGCGTCATATGACGTCACCGGGGTTTTACCAATAAACAGCCAGGAGGATTTTTAAAACTCAGGTCAAACGTGAGAGCTGTTACAGTATGTTGTGTGTATTATTAGTCTCTTCTGCAAAACACAAACCTAAACTTAAAATATCTGTGTCATATCTAAGATGGGAAAACGCAAAACAGTGTATTCTCGTCTTTTAATGACACAGTGTTGATTTGCTTAAAATAATACAAATATTTAATGAAATGAACTCTGAAACTCTCACCTTGTTCTGTTTTAAAGACTGCATAAACACGTAACATTTGAGCGATAAATCTCTGTTCATTTGCCCATTAGGTAAACAGAAAATGTTGATTTCTGCCAAAACGAGCTGTGAAGCTAAAGAAAATAATAATGGCAAACACGCAGTAGAGAGAGAGATGGTCTCGTCTTCAACACGTTGTAGCTGTATGCATACTACATGCATGACATTGTAGTTTTTACCATCGTGTTTTGCTTATAATTTAAATGGTTATTAATTAACATCTTGTTTTCTCTGGCAGACGTGCCAGTGGCAGACAACAACACCTACAACAATACCTACCTCGTGCACAACTCGCATGTTTTCATCATAATACTAAAGTCACACTGTGTGAGTTAGCAAAAGAATGTGTGTGTGAATGCAGTCAGTTGATATTAACTAGTTTCTCATGACCTCAGCTATGCAGGTTTTTAGGGTGGGCTGATGCACTGTTTGTTTGCATGTATACACTGGTTATTTCCTTGAGTTTCCAGCTGGAGTTCAACAATTAAATCAGTTAAATTTACAATTAAATTTATTAGCAAATTAAAATAATCATTAGAATGTTGTAGAGTGTGACATAGCTGCTAAAGTTGTGCTGCATACGATGTATTGAATTAGAGCTGTGTTGAAGTAAAGCTATTATTCCACAACACACTGACTGACTTTCCCTGGTCAAAGGTACAGATGAGTTGATCGTACCTAAAAAGAGAAAAAACTGGTCCATCTTAATAGATTCTGGGAGGAGGAAACAAGCACAATCTGGGCAAGAGTCTAACAGCAAAAACAAAAAAACAAAAGGCAAAAAGTAAGTGTGCTTAATAAATGTCATAAATGTTTTGGCCATAGTTTAATCTTATGTGAAGCAGATATTTTTTTGCTGTGGACTAAAGGCATGTTTTGTTGCATTGTAGGAGTGTTTCTTAATTTATTGGCTTAAATGGTTAACAGGAGAAGTTTTAGTGGGAGTGTGTTTTGTTGTAACATTGGCTTGTAGTGTAAGAGTCTATTTAAATTGAAAACATTGTGAAGCAAGTTGGCGAGTTAACAATCTCTAGCCCACAACTATTCACATCAAAGGTCTTTAAATAATTTGCATATGTGAAAGAAAGTGAATAGAACCATAAAAATACAATAAATAAAAATGTTTTGCCGGTGTTTATTGTGGGTCTTAATTTTTAATTTACTTTAGAATTGAGAGAAATAAATGCTTGTACAGTTAAAAGTGTATTTGTTTGTAGTTTTCTAGTGTGGATGAGACTAAAGAAACCAGCCGCCTGGGACGACTGATCAACCACAGTAAGAACAGCAGCCTTCAGCTCAAACTGCATGAAATAAACAGAGTTCCTCACCTCATCCTTCTGGCTTCCAAATACATCAGGGTGGATGAGGAGCTGCTGTATGATTATGGTGATCGCAGTAAAGAAGCCACTGCCACTCATTCCTGACTCAAACATCACCTTGCTCGTACTCCAGGACCATCTGTATTATAACAACTCACTGGTGCTCTGATTATTTATCTCCTGTAAATAATGTACAAATACAATAGCATGGTCTGTGTTGCATAAATGTTTTTACGGTTCTCCATTATTGAAAAAATTCCTGTCTGTAACTTTTTAAGAAGTTCTATTGCATCATATCTAGTCAGTGTAATACATTTTACATGGACTTATGCAAAACTACATGTTTATATAGAATGTGTGTTTGTTCCATTTTACTTAAATCTCAAATCTTAAATGCATTAAAAGCCCATCATGAAAGTTAAGAAATCGAGTATAAATTGTTTTTTAGTATAAACAGACCAGATAATTTTATTGAACCTCAAATGGACAAAATAATTTAAGATTATTTTGCTGTGTGAAACTACCCATGGGTTGTATTAGGATAATTCTGTTATAATACTTCATAAAAAAAATCAACAGATATTAACAAAAAAAAACATTTGACAAAAAACATTTGTAAAACTTACTGTAAAAGTTTTATTAAAGTTTTACAAAAAGATTTGAAGGCCAATTGACTTCAAACAATTGACTTCAAACTCTATGTACAGAAATGCAGTTTAGTGCTTTTACTTTCACATGATAACTTCATACATCGTAAGATTCAGTGCATCACACATCATTACCTGTGCAATCGTCTTCAACTACAATACAATAAAATACTGAAATTATAAATGTAAGGTGACTTACAAAATAATGAATAGAAAAACTTAAAAACAGCCTCAAGGTGCTGTACCTGCATTCCAGTCTGCCTATAGGATTAGTTCCATATATAATACCAATATGTATACAAAACATATTTTCTTTGTCAACACTCACACAATCATGAAGAATAATAATTGATGTTTACAAAATTGTTTGCTGATCAGATGTTTGATCAGAACAGAGCAGCACAATGACTGGCTAACTGATCAGATAATTATTCCAGAAGAAAAATGAGTCAGCTTCACACAGATGACATCAGTATGTGAATCTAGCGCACTAGCCCTACCAAACAAACATGTGAACATGAAATATTGATTTGAGTAAAAATAACATTTATATTGCTAGTTATTGATTACCCTAAAGCTCCCATTAAAATGATTACGTTATTTAAGACACAATTTATTGAGCAACAAGACATACTGTCGCAGTCACAGGCTTAATGTGAAGCACGTCATGTGATCGCATCACAGGCGACACGAGTCCCGATCAACCAATCAGTATCAAGTCATTTAGAAGTGTGTGTGTGTGTGTGTTGATGTATGTTAATGTTTACTGGGGCTCATCTCTAAATGCATTACTATAACTATGATTTTTGTCTTACAACAGGGATGTATGGATTGGAATGGGTGTTTTTTGTGCTGTGACTTCACACTTGCCAGGATAAGCTGGTTTTACACACTTTTGTCTGATGGCTCAAACTGCTGGTTATTTTTGTCGAAATGAGAATCTGAAAAAAAGGGAAAAGTTTGATAATAATCCTAATGATGATCACGAATATATGTTTTTGCTACAGTCAGTACATAAAAAAAAGAGAAACCAATCTGATTTTGGAAATGTGTTATTTAAGGTGTATTTTAAACACTGGATAGAAACAGAAGTGTGTTCTGCCTGTATTATATTCTTGAACACACACACATCATACACAACTGTTATATTAAAGTGCTCAGTAAATGCTGGGTTTAATTTTTTAGTTTTAACTCAACTTAAAACTACTTATAATGCTAATCATGTTTCACGCAGTCACTGACTATCTAAAACTTGGTTTAGCTGCTGATTGTATTTGATAGATTTAATGTAAGAGGTCTAGCCCACTCGTATGACTGACAACATCTGAGAGACAACAGTGACCGCATGCCTAGAACATTGAGACCAAACCTCACTCCCTTAGCCATTAACTAGCTAGTTGTGTGTATTTTTTCATTTGTAACAGAGCTCTTAAAGTTAACAGATGCCTTGTAATGTAATGTTGTTAACCTACACTTATTATACATTGTTAATACATTCAATGTAACATTTTTCCGGTTTGAGTCTGTGTAACTTCTAAACATTGAGGAAATCACGCGTCATTGCCCGATGAGCTTGATGTTTCCCGGGCCTTTAAGATAATGGAACACACATTCAAACAGACTGTCTTCATGCTGTGGATGCTTATGTGGTTGAATGTGTTTAAACAGCCACAGAAGACGCCTACTGACCTAAAGTTTCATCATTGCAGACGTGTTGGCATGCGCGCTTGTCAGACGAGATTTAAACACTGATCAGCTGATGCAGATTCAGTTTATTTTAGTTTTTCATCAGTCCTGACGTCTAGCACAAACTCACAGTGTTAACAACTAGTTTGTAAAACGGATTAAAACTGCAGATTAAACTGGAATGTGTCTCTCGCAGGTGTAAACAGTTCCTCATACACACACTCACTCACACGTGTGAAGACAGCCTGAAACACTCACAGTTTCTGAATGGTGCTCTTCTCTTTGTTGTCCTCCGGTGGGACTGTTGCTGGGGGTTCTGATGGAGGGGGGGTCTCGAGGTTTACCTCCACCATGTTCTGTTCTGAGCTCAGGATCCCACTGGAAGCACATGAAAGGGTACAATTGACTTGGACCACAAATATCAACTTGGTGTTTACATGATTTTATAGCTCATGAAGAGTTTATTAGGACAAACCAGCAAATAAGGATAAAACAGTTTGTTCTGTAACACTGCAGGTTCACCTCTTGTAGAGCTGCAGCTCCTCTTGGGCCACCAGCAGCTGAGCTTTGAGCTGGTTTCTCTCCTGCAGAACCTCTTTTAACTCCTGCATGGTAAAACGTGGTCGGTTGGGGTCCGTTAAATCCACAACTAGCTTGTTTGGACCAATGGTCTGCTAAAAAACAATTGTATACATTTAGGACTCTACATTTATACTGTGAAATGTTAAACAATATAAACTAGTTGTTAAGCCCCTAGTGTGAACTTTATGTTCTGATTTAAACAAGAAAGGAGCAGCTGGTGCAGCCATACTCAAGCTGCAGGACTGAGAGCTGGTGAGGATGTTTATCTGAGGGGCTCCATTCACAATGTGTCATGGTAACAAATTCCTGTGGTAAATTCCTAACTAAATTACCATAGTTACTGAAGTTACATGTGTGTCAAATAAACCAAGCAGGAAAGTTTGATGACAAACTTTGATGCTGGGTGGACAAAACCAGCCTAATTTAAAAGGCTCTTGACAGTGGTGGCTAAGTTACTGCAGTTTACTGTAGTTACAATAAAGTAATAACAAAGTACCTGTAGTACAGTTACAACTAAATACAGTTCCAACATTGCCAGTAAATACTGCTTAATATGTGTGTAGAAATGTTTTATAGATAAAGAGATACAGATTAATTTCCATGTAATTTAATTATAGATTTTAAAGCTTCAATCCATAACTTTTGCCTCTCTATCGCCATCTCAGTTTGAAACATAAAACTGCAGATGACTTTAGATACTTTTACTGTCATATGTTTTACGTCAAACTGATGTTTTCTGTAGCGTGATGACATTCTGGATCAAATTCAATGCGTTGTGGCTGTTCTAAAGATGTCATAGACGCATGCGCAGTGACCACGTGTGCTTTAGCTCAGTTTCGATGCCAGTATAAGTAATCCGTTTTGTTTTTGAATTGTGTAGCTATTTGCGATGTTAATAAATTGATGATTTGATCAATTGTTGATAAGACACATTGATTCTCATTATAATCATATACTTTAGTACATAAAACAATGTTCTAGATAAACTACAGAACTCATGTGGAATGAAGCTGATGATGTTTGGCTAATTAATACTTATTTTCTGTTGTCTGGTTCTGAATTAATTACTGTCTGGTTACTGTCTTTACAAACAGCAACTGTCAAATAATATCAAGTACACACAGTGCTGTAACCTATATCACTGCCCTTGTTGTGAGCCACACAAACCTCAACACAACTGAGCATTGAAGAGCATGTGCAGAATCATGTTGGCAGCACATCATGATGGTTAGTGTGATGCGCCCACATCTGTCAGTGTTATTTTGCTTAATACAATATTGTAAGTGTATAAATCCAAAATATGAGTTTACACTGTTGACCCAAGACATTAAGCTTTTAAAACTAATATTATTTATGTAATGTAATTGTAATATTATGTGATAAAATAATACGTGTTAAAACGTCCAGTACGTCATCGCGCTGGTATTTTGTCTTAATCCGACCCGACAGCTCTTATTATAAACCATTATTATAAAATTACCAAAGGAATGTGGGTAAGGTTAGGAGAGTTTTGAAAACGTATCTGTTATGAACTTATGTACTATTATGTACTACACATGATTTTATTGCGTTTAAAGGTTTACGGATTGCAGCTGTAAACACAAGCAGTTAAATGAAGGACTCTTTCAGTCCCACTCTCACATCGTTACTGCATGAGTCTTCTGACGCGACTCTGTCCAGCTCTCTCTTCAGATTATCTCTCTCCATCCTCAGCTCCTCCAGCGACAGGTTGAACTTGCTCACCATGCTCTCAAACATCTCCAGTACGCGGACGATCTTGAACTGTAAGTCGGAGAAATCGCGTCCGCCGGTGTTTACCTTCAGCAGGTCTCTGCCGATCACGTAAGAAATGTCGTAAACATCTTCAACCGACAGATCCAGCGCGTCCTTCTCGAACGCCTGCATGGGCGCACTGTCCTGCCGCTCTCCCATCTTCACCCGACAGCAGCTATTTCATCGATGTACTGACTAGTTAAAAACTACTAACTTTTGGTGAGTTACAACTCACCGTCAACTCGCGTGTGTAACTTTATTCAGTAACTTCCTCCTCCAGACTCGTCTCACGGTACGTCACGCTCTGTGCGTTTGAGTGACGTAAATACCAGCCAATGGATGAGCCGCTCTTGGAGTGCGTGCTAATGTTCGCAGCGGAACACTAGCGTACTTCTTAGGGCACGTCACTCGGGCTGTATTTGCAATCGGCAGCTATTTCAGTAATACAAGACCAAGACTTATTTACTTAAATGGGGGAAAGACTAATGTCTGTGAAAGGTCACAATAAAACGGACAGTAGCTGTTCCACAATGTGTTTAAGCTCAAGCTTCGGTAAGAAATCCAGTGTGTTCCAGCTACTGTATGTGCGCAAAGATTGACCAGTACACTCGCGACTTCACGACACGCTGTACTTCACCGACGGATCATTGGCTCCTTCTGCTGGAAGGCGGAACTTCCTTCGCTCAAGCGCTGCACTTCCGCACATTCATAGAAATAGCACTGCAGTGATTTATTAATATCTACGATCTTTGATACTGTATATAGCCTAAAAAATACTATGAGAAAAGAATGTTATTAAAGTGTTACGCAACACTAAACATTTCCAACAGCACTGAGCTCTGATGTAGCGTGCACATTTAGAGAAATGCAGTGGGTTATCAGACCACATAGTGTGCATGCTATATACTGCCGATAAAGTATGAATGGTATCGCAGTATGGTATAACAAACATTGTTTCAGTAAACAGCTTCAAAAGAATTCTACAAATGTGGAACAAAGACAACAATTTGAAAAATGTTCATTTTTCTTGCTACATGCATATGAACAAAACAGCAAGAGAAGGTCCACAGAAAAGAACAAATTAAAATTGTGCTAGTATATAATGCTGCCACATGATATTGTATGTATTTAAAAGTGAAAATCATGCGTGTAATTTTATTACAAAGCCACACAATTAGTTTATGCAAAGATCTTAAAGCAGATTAAAAATAAAAAATTTAAGTTAGACCATTTTATTTTATAATAAACTGAAATTTTAATTAATATTAGTAAGTGTAATATACATATTACATAAATGTACTTGTGCGTGTGTGTATATTGTCTTTTCTGTAGCTACATATATGACCAAACATGATGAACTGTACGTGTGGTAACTCTGCTATTTTTGTAACACAGTTGACCTAAGCAAAATACACATTTAGTTCTGAGAGAAGGCATAACATAATTTGGTTGCAAATATTATTTAATATTTTGTTTTTTCACTACCAAATTTTGTTTTGAACCACAAAAGATCTAAAAACATTGTGTCACACAGACACACAGAACATAAAATCAGTCTCATCCACACATCCAACATTTATTGTTCATTTTACATTTATTACAAGATACAAGTCAAACATGACTAAAATATATACAGACATTTTTATCAAGAAATAGACATTTCACCCTGATTCAATGAAAAACCTCAATTAAAAAGTTTAAATATATACAGTATTCAATAGATATACACATAGTATCAGTGAATTCTTCTCCTGTTTATTGTAACATGAAATGTTTTAAAATCATCACACATAAAACAATGTAAATACACTCACAAATTAATCATGTATTGTAGTAATGTCATCTTTGACCTAAAGTCAGATAGCAATTCACTATTTGACGATTACATTCTATGTGTTATTTAAATAAATGCTAAATATTATCTGTAATTTAAAAACAAAAAGGTTTGGAGCTGGACGTGATGACCACCCAATACTAAGACAAAACCTGTAGCCTCTAAGACAAGAGTGTGACCTGGAAGAAGAGCATGTGAATCACCAGTGATGCACAGATGGTAAGAGCAGGAGGAAAATGACCACAGCTTCAGATATCCTCATCCAGATGTGCTCACCTCAACTGAAAGAACAGGACAAAAAGCTTCAGTTGATCAAATGTGATCAAAATAATCACAAACTGCAAGTGTTATTGTAGTTTTGTGATTCCAACAAACCTGGAACTACTTTAGGTCTGTGCAGTTAAAGAAAATGACTCAACATGCTAGTGTCAGCCAATCAAAATGAAGAATTCTGGTATTTTTAGCTAAAATAATCATACACATGACTAATAATGTAATTGACGATAAATTAAGTTATTGTTTAACATTTTTGATAGTTTTTGCAGCATATGAAGCAAAGTCAATACTGAAAGTTTGAAGAGATACTTATAAAGGTTATAGTGTGCATCATTTCTTATAATGAGCCCTAGTCTTACCGTGCTTTTGGGTGGGATGTTGGGTTTTTGGGCAAGGGTGGGTTTCTTCATAAGGGTGGGTTTAGATGGTTCAGGAGAGGAGGGGGCTGCATTCAGATATGTGGGGGTCTGCAGGCTGTTGTCCCGCTCCAGAGGCACTCTGGCTATCTCATAGTGCTTCTTCCTGAGTTCTCCCAAACGCAGACGCTCATTGTCCAGCATAGATTCCAGCTCTAGAACCTTCACCTGTGAGGAGAATCAAAGAAGTTCAAATAATACACATTGTATGAATTATTGCACAAATAATAAATGCTCCGGTTCTGAAACTTCATGTACACACTAACTTTTGTGTGGATATGCATAACATGCACACAAATACAAGACTACCGTCCACTAAGTCCATTACAGTGAATGTTAGACCAGACAAACCTGTGACTCCATTTCTTCTTTCCTCAGCTTGATCAAAGACATGCCGGAGAAGTCCATGGTGTCTTCAGTATCAACATGAGAACAGAGAAAACACATGTTAACTTGTGAGCTGCAGAGTAAAAACTGGAGGCATGACCCTGTGACATCACACGCACCCTTGTCCTCGATCTGATCCTGTCCCGTCCTGGTGGACGCCACCACATTAGCAGCCATCTCATTAACATGCCGCGAGGCCTGCTGAAGAACACTCAGCCTCTTACTGCCCGAGTCTGCTTTCACCTGCACACACACAACACACACAACACACACAACACACACAACACATGATCCCTAAAGTCATTTCTGAAATCATCAACGTTCAAAAAGTAAAATACTGCCCATAAGACAAATATTGTCAAACACCAGCAGAAGACAGCAGATATTGACACACTTGATGTCCATAAACAGCAGGGAAAGTGTCTTTTACTATTGAATCATTGCAGCTTTGTGTGCATCTCCAGTGTGTTTGATGCACTGGAATCTAAAACAACTTCTAAAACAACACAGAAGACAGGAAACAGCAAAGTAATATCTCTGATATTATAACAGAAATGTGGAACCTTGGAAGCGGCGACCAGCTGCGCAGTGCTGGCTGCAATCTCGTGAGAGCAGACGATCAGCTCCTCATACTTCCCAGTGTGCAACACCACCTTATCTGCAGAATCACTGGTGAAAGAGAGGAGAACACAGCTGTGTCACACACATTAAAACACTCTGTACGGATACCAAAAGTTGATGTTATGGTATTGGCAGTAGTGAATTTGGTATCTGGGTGGCAAGCTAATAAGTGTGCATTGTAAATATGCATTAAATCACACTAACATCACATGAACAGACCACTTAGATGTGACATACTTTTAATGATTGTAATTTAATGATCGTAATGAATGATGTAATTATGACTATAGAGTGGACAGTACTGCTGAACAATTCTGATAGAACCTGAAGCCACAAAACCATCTGACAAACCTAATGCACAATTTACTTCTTAAAAAACGTTCATAAAAGCATCTAAAATACATACACCATCTGTGTGGCACCCCATCCTACAGCTTTAGAGGCAGATATAAGACCCTCGGTCCAGCGAGAGTTACGAGCGTAAAACTCCTTAATAGAAGCTGCGCCCTAAAATAAACAAGAGAACAGAAGACATGAAACTGAGCCATGAGTGAATGAAACAAACCCTCAATTCAAAGGCCAAAATGTTAGTTGGGTCACATAGTCTGAGACACCACTGACCCAATTTTAATTAAACTTTTCACTCAAATTCTAATACTAATAATGTCATTTGCAAATAAAAATATTTGTATTACATTACATAAAGCAAAACAGAAGCATTACCCAGCAGTCTCAGACTTCTGGACCGAACTGTAGGAATATCTTTACTATCAAGATTTCCTGTGTAAACACTCTGATGTCAGCAGGAGAAACACAGATATTAAAATCACTTTACCCTTCCACTTTCTACAATCTCCTTCTGCAGCTCTGTGGATGACAACACCAGCAGACGGATGGCCTGCATAAAATATACATACTGTTTTATTTGATGATACAACCATGACAGAGAAAGTAAATAAACATGATGTTATTTAATAAGAGCTTTTAAAGATCTTCAAAGGTTATAATAGCTGGAGATGAGTCTGATGTTTATGAAAGACATGTTTTCAGTAACGTTTACTGTGTTTGACTTTCATCTTCTTTATCACGCTTTTCATACACAGTTCCACCTTCAGACACTATGTACAGAGTCCCTTAACAGACCAACAGATCTAAATGCTCCTTTATTCCTGCAGCTATTTTAGCTACTTCATTCTTATAGGATCAAGTAGCATTTCACAATTATTTTGTTTAAATTTGTGTTACCTTCATGAGATCAGTGCAGCTATTCAGGATTCTGGAGGAAAAATATTAAAAACAGAACTGAAATATAGAAATACAGCTAATACAGACACAAACATTCTGATAGATTCTTAATAATATTATATATTACACATATATCTCACTGACCTCTCATTGACCTCCAGCTTAATTCCTGTTGTGTCCTTCCTGGCTTGACTCATCATGTCCTGTCAAACAATAAATCACATCATAACCTCAGCAACAATGTTGCAATTACAAATCATTTGTTTGAATGGCTATTAAAATACTGTCAGAACATCAGGCACACATGCCAAACTGTAACACGTCCATCTTACAATACCTGCTGATAGCACTGGTGAATTATAAAGTCATGTAAAAAGCATCTGATGGGTTTATTAGCTCTGAAGACTGATGCAGTCTGTGTTATTCCTGCATGATGTCTGTTAAATGCAGTCTGTGTTATTCCTGCATGATGTCTGTTATATGCAGTCTGTGTTATTCCTGCATGATGTCTGTTATATGCAGTCTGTGTTATTCCTGCATGATGTCTGTTAAATGCAGTCTGTGTTATTCCTGCATGATGTCTGTTAAATGCAGTCTGTGTTATTCCTGCATGATGTCT
>JAZGTJ010003701.1:0-17526 GCA_036877575.1 Botia almorhae
TGGCAACTTTTGTTGCCAGGTAAGTCCTGTAATTTAGCGTAATTACAAGAAACACATGTAATGCTTTTTTACAAGTTTAATTTTGTAATCCTGTAAAAAAAACTGTATTCTGCAAACATCAATTTATTGTAAATTGCTAAGCAGTATTGTACTGTAATCCATTTCACAGCAATTAGCGGCTATTTTACAGGATTTTATTGGCAACTTTTTTGCCAGTAAATTAATGTAAATTCTACAGTATGTTCTTTACAGTGAAGATGACCTGCTGTTGTACACTTCACAAACAAACTGAAGGAAAAAGAGAGGCTTTTGGGTGTATGAAGTAGGGAGAAGCCATCACTTTGTCGACAAAGAGTCTAATGTTGTCTTTCCATTTCCATTTGGTGACACTAGTGGTTCAGAAATTATACACTCGCTTCCTTTTTTTTTTACTTTTGCTTAACCTGGCATTACATTCTCAATGCAGTTGCATTTTTGTTAATCAAACATTAATGTGGATGTGAAATATGCAATAATTTTCTTATTATTTCCTCCAGCATCTCTCCTGTGCTCTTGTCTTCTGTGGTTGGTGTGAATGTCTCTAAAAAGAGTGTCTTATTGGGAGTAAATTAGGCCTGGGGATTAGAGGCACTCTGCCGCTTAGATCAATACTCTGATTAAAATGTACTCTGGGAGCAAGATGAACCTGATAAAGAAAGTGTTTTGTTCTCATTTATGTGCTTACAGGAAACAATGAAAACAGACATTCACAGATAAACACTAGGGAATTATGATTGTAATGTCATTTATATTATAATGTCATTAAATTGTTAATCATTACCTGTGTAAAACACAAGCACATTGCTGTGGATATCAGGAAATATACACAACTGTCTTTTTATTTTCTATACTGTCTCTGTATTGTAATTAAATATATGTGTAATTTTTTAGCTAACTACATAGACATAATCTAATGATGCAAAACAGCGTTTTTGTTTTAAACACCAAATGGAATTTTAAGTTAATTTTTATTTAAGACCATAGGGTGGATTTGGAGGTGTTTGCAAATACAAATTCACAAAATACATATACATATTGTTGATGTGGAGAGAGAGAGACAGATACTGTGATTGGCATGAGTTATGAAAATAAGCATTGGAACATTAGAGCGCATCAATGAGATTCGATATAGGTCTGATGCTTTAAGAGGATTAACCAAGAGGATGTGGTAAGCCCTGGGAAGCACTAAAAAAGCCCTGGGTAGAGCTATTTTAGTGTTTTTTAGCCTGGACAGGCCTATATATATATATTTATAATGATGATTTAGAAATTAAGCTACTTGGTCCAATTTCGAGGGAAATGGTAGTTTGGCTTTTTTACTTTTAAAAAAATACAAACAGTTTGTAAAGTAAACAGAGATGGCAATAGAGAGGCAAACGTTATGGATTGCACTACACTACACAGCATTTTTGTAAAAACTATTTACCTTTGCAGGGAGAGCCAATCACTGGTCAGCCCTGATTGGGGCATCCCATTCGAAGAACTATGTATTGTGGGAATACGGAGGATATGCCAGTGAAGGGGTTAAACAAGTCGCTGAACTGGGTTCACCGGTCAAAATGGAAGAGGAGATCCGTCAGAAGGTAAGAATTTGAAACAATTCAGAAGCAAAATGCTTGTTTGTCCAACCACCAAATACTAGTGGAAATTATTTTATATGCAACCTATCCACTATTAAAAAAGGCGTATCTAGAGTTATACAACTAAAAAAAAAAAAAAAAGTGGTGTAACAGCGATATTCAAATCTATCCCTCTGGTCTTGTTAGGTATACTTGCGGTATATTGTGCTCATGGGTTTGTCAAACAATAATGTCTGCATTTTAATGTCTTAAAATATATCTGCATCTGTGTATTATGGTATTATGGTATAAGCAGTGTTTAGTTGTAACTTGTTCAAAATTCTGTCTGTGTAGCTTTTTGGCCCTAGAAATACTATCTTCGCACAGCTTGTTCAATAGGGCCCAATGCATCTCCATATAAAACCAACTTGCAAACTTGCAGCTGCAAACATGGTCTAATCATAATTCAGTTGAATGAATGGAAGCTGGGTGGGCATTATCCCCCTTGTCCTTAAAGGACTTTTATTAGAATAATCATAGGATTTAGAAGCTGTGTCCATGACAGCGCAATCATAAAAGCCAGCTGAAATGGACCAGGCTGATCATTACATTAGCTCTCCATTGGAGCATCATAATAACCTGTATTGTAAGTGTAATATCTATTCTCTAAATTCAGTGAAGCATGCGCATGCTGTTAAAGATTTGTAATAAAGGTTAAGCATAATACATTTCCATAGTAGACAACCAGCTGAGAATTGACACTGAAAGGATGAAAGATAAAAGTATGTGGCAAATTATTTGTTCTCTAGTGTCATCTTTCTTATAATGGTGAGTGTATGCTAGTGTAATATAAGGATATAATAGTGATTTTAGAGACAAGAATGAAAAGCCAGCAACTTTCTATGACTTTGCTTTAAAACATGTTGTTGGAACAACATTCTTCTTGGTCCCGGAACAAACCTTACTATCAGCTTTTTAGGACTGTTCCAGAAGGACATTAGGACATTAGGACTGTTACAGAAGATGCAATTCTTTGAGCAAATATTAAGGTGGACCTGTACATGCAATCCCAAAATGCCCTGGGGTGACCTCTGTAAAATTTTTTTTTCATTTTCAAAATGGCAAGTGAAATAAAAGAAATGAAGAAACTGTGATGACTATAAGGACCCTTTAATGATCTATTTAGATGTTGGCTCGACCTGATTTTGCCAAGTGAGAGTTGTTGGCCATTTCTGTAAATAATAACCCTATCCCTACCCCAAACCATGATGTTGACCCAGGGATATCTCCCATTTTGCAAAATCATACCTGGTTAGATATCACATTGATATCTCACATTGATATCTATACAGGTTTCCTGTACCTAATTATCCAACCACTCTAGTTAACAACGCCAAGGTCATGGGTTTGATCCCATGGATTGCACATACTTAGAAACAATGTATAGTATAATGCAATGTAAAACGTCTGCCAAATGCATAAATATAAAATGTAAATGTAAGTCTTTCTACAGTAAGTAAATCACTGAGGGAGGGATGACTGCCCTCCAGTAGACATCTGTTCTGATACATGTCACTGGTGCATGGCTCTGGAGTATGTTGTAAGCAGCACTGTTTACAGTCTGTCAGAGTTATAATATCTCTCCCTGTGTGTCCTGATATCAAACAGATCTGAATGCAGATTAGAAAGAAATGAATGTTGGGCTCTGCTGACCTCTGCTTGGTCAGCGGCTGAAATTGATCACTCTGACATTTACAGTTCACATGGTGTTAAATCACAAATTTGTTTCATAGTTACCTAAGGGTTCAAACATCTTAGGTCCCTTTAAAAATCTAATATTTAATATCTATTTTTTTAAAGTAAACAATTAAAGAGCAATGTATAATATGACAAGCCAAATATACACGTTTCATAAGATAAAAATCAAAGACAATGTCATTTACAATATCAAGTACAAAGGGGATGTTATATTTGTTTCAATCCATGTCGGATATAAATTCATACTGACCTTTGAATGAAAGAGATTCCTGGAAAAGAAATGAGACATTTCTAACTGTTCTGAGTTAGCAAACATGGCATTTTGTGATTAAGTACTAAGCTATTGCTCTGATAATGGCAGTACATAAACTGAGTAACCATTATGTATTATTACTGCCTCGATGGAAAGAAAGGAGTTGGTTGGAAACCAGCATTAGTGAGATGAATGCGGAGAGGTGTCTGGTACAGTAAATAAGTGGGTAGTATCTCTCACAATGTGACATCTTTTTCTCTCCAGCAAATTAAAGCACCATCTGTCTCAGATGTCAAATTCTGCTGTTTCTTTCCACACAAATTACTGCTGCTTTTCATAAAACCTTGAAGTTTCTTTTAATAAAATGATGCTTTATGGATTACCTCTCATTAAACTGAACCTTCATCCGCTGACTGAGGAAAATGTTATTGTTGTGTTATAACCTAACACATATTAGGTTGTTTGCAAACCATTTCTTTGCTGTTTTGATCCTGACAAAGATAAATCATCAGCTAAAATGAATTTAGGCTTAGAAGCAAGAAAACATTCCCTTGCAAATGCTTGAACAAAAATAGTCACTGTGTTAGCACTGTGAATACAGTCAGGAAGGAGTGTGAGCATGTTAACGCCTTTATTTTGAGAATTTAGGAATGTGTAAGCCACTCAGCCAGCAGTTTTATGTCTGTTTTTACATCTGTCTTTCCTTCTGTCTGGCTTGTAATCCCTATATTCTTATTGATTAAGAATCATGCTGCTGATAAATAAGGCTTCTTCTCAATCTGATGCATTCTCTTCTGATGCCCATGCAAGTTGTCACTGTGTGCTGAAATGTTTTATATAAATTTTATAGTCATTTTCAGCACTCAGTGAGGGAGTAAATAGAAAATAAAATCTGCACAGTTGGATGGCTCCATCTCATTGAGCTTGTATAACTTCGATAACTTATCGATAAACACTAATGTCCTCCAAAACCTTTATACATGTTATTTCTGTGACTTTAAAAATAGAAGAAATGTGTGGCAATGAGATTGTGATTGCATGTGCTCCCAATCATGAAATTCTCTACTTGCCACATGCCCATATGTTAGTGCTCCATGCTTGCATATCAGCGGTGACTCTTTTATAAGATGGGGTGCTATTTTGAGCTTGAGAGCGCTGTATTATGCAGACGAGTGTCAATACAGGAAATGGTGGACAGTTTTTAGTTTTTTTATATTGTACTTTGCATTAAAATGTCAAGTTAATTAGTTGCTTTTTAACAATTATGTAAAGATGAACCACTTGACATTAGCATGTATGACTTGTTTCTGGAAGGACGGTAGTGTCAGGCTTCCAAGCTGACTATCTTTGCTTGAATTGCTTCACTTTGCAAATTCTTTGCTTGAAATGCTTCACTTTGCAGCTTATTTTGGCCATTCACCCTCTTAGACACGAAGAGACTGTTTCTTTGACTTGTAAAGTGACAAACGTATAGTTAGTTTTTGTCTTATGTGGTATTTATGGCTGGGTAAAATGGACAGAAAAAAAAACTGGACAGAACTTTGAGAGTAAAGTGATATAATGTGGATGTGTTCAGGGAAATCCAGATTAATTGCTATTTAAAGTATTAAATAAAACTCTGGGCAAATTTGGGCAAATTAGCTAGATTTTGAGAATTGCCCCTTGTAGCAGCCTGGCTACTTGGAACCACTTTTTTTTTAGGCAATCAATTTTGTTCAGGCAGGCAATCTCTGCGCCCTGACTTCTGTTAATTGCATAAAAGCAAATTAGATCAGAATTAATGTAATTAACTAGTAAATTTGTTTAAATTTGATGGTTGGGGTCTGCTAACTAGTTCACATGAGATCACACACATAAATTTAGTTGTTTTATACTGTAATACCAAGAAGAATAGTTTATTGTCCAGAAAATCTGTTTTCCACAGTTCTGTTTATTGTCTCTTGTGTTTCCTTGTTTCTGGTGTTCTGTGTTCAAGTCATTAATTTGGCTTATTTAAATCATTAACTAGTCTTTAAAATCCCCTAGCACTGAATTTATTATTTTTGCTTTTTTCTTGATTACCCTAACATGTCTTGTTCAATTCAAGTTTATATACTCCCTGGTTTTGTTAAGTTCTTTGTCAGTCTTCGTTTGATTATGTTTTTGATTTCTCCTGTCTTCCTGAGTTTTGTATATCGTTATGTATATTTTTTTGATATTATCTTCCTGTTTCATTGGCACTTCCATCTACTGTAACAGTTACGGGTCACCATACAAAATTACAATGAATATATGGTTGTAATCACAGCAAAATGTGTGATTAAAACATTCACAATGCACAAAACAAATCATGTGACTGACTTCTAAGATAGTCTGACTTTATTGTTAATGTAACAAGCCTAAATTGAACCAAGGGCTGACACAAAATCTTTTGCTTGTCAAGTTTAGCTTTCAAACGCTTTTATTTAATAACTAGTTAACTACTTTTTACATGACTAGTTTAGTAAAAATGAGTAGTCATACAAGCCTTAAATGTATCTGGTGATTTCAGCTAGCTCTTGTCATTTCCGTGTGCAATATTCATGACTGTCTGTCATTGACCCATGGATCCATGTCACCTGAAAGTAGAGGGACGACAGTTTAGCAGTTTTTTTATTTATAGGTAATTTTTCCTGATGCTTTATAAGCTCCAAACTACAGGCCTGAGTAACAGTATTGTCCTCAGTGGCTGATGTCAACAAATCCTCACAAAAGATTTTTCATCTCTCTCAGTCAGTAATTTGTGTATGCAGCTGGCTGCTGCCTCAGCTCAGTGTGGTGCTAATGAGAAGACTGCTGCTGTGCTGAGTTTAATGACTGCCATGTTTCTGACTCCGATTCTGCTGGAACAGGCCACCGGAGGCTCTCAGATGGATTGTGAAATTCTCCATTTCCTCTGCACAACTGTTGTTTCTCACCACATGGGCAGACATGAGTTGCCACCTGTGATAAAGATGACAGAAATGCCAGTCAGCTCTGCTCTTCCGCATCAGTCTAGATGGGACCCTGGATATTTTTCTTTCTTTGGCCATAATCTTGTTCTTTGAGAAGCTTTCTTTCTAAATCAATCCTGCCACTGTGTGTACTTTTTAAAATATTGTTTAAATATACCTTGGTTACATTATGTTAATTGCATTAACAAAATTTTGTTAATTTGTTTCAATATAGGAAAACGAACGGTAACTAGGGTAAACAATGAAGCAGGTTTCATAAGGCCCAAGCTGCTTTCATAAGAGACCTTGGACATAGAGTATGTGTTATATTTCAGAAAAAAATGCCCCCAAACTTTTTCACTCTTCTGAAACTGGTAGTAACTATTTGTAAGTATTTTGGTGGGGAATACTACATAGAGTATAATAATACACTCTCCAATAATAAAGCCAAGGATGTTAGTCAAGTAGTTAGTCATGTGATATGATCACACAATGTCTCATAAAAATTATTTAATGTAATAAATGTATTACCTCAGATGTAATTAGAAAAAACATTAAGAATTCTAATATTGTCACGGAGTGACAGTTGTTGTCTACGGTAGTCGGATATATGACAGAATTTTAACCACAGGCTGCAGGAGACTTTTATGTAGCATTTTTGCTGACAATTTAAAAAAAAATTGCAAATTGCGTTTGCAATTGCATTTTCTATTTGTGGGAGTAAAAGTTGTTACACAATTCAAATGCAGATGCAAATTGTTTGCATTTTTGTTTACCCAAGTATACAATGTCTGCCAAATTACAAATGCTTTTTAAAATTTTCCACAAAAATGCTACATAAACTATAAGGCTCAAAGTTAAATCATCATTCTGACACAACCAATGTATCACAGCCACAGGAACGGACAGCCATACTGTCACGGAAGCACCAGGCTCCACCCACATTCAACATTCACCTGAGTACTAATCACCTGCTCCTGATTCCAATCAAGGACACTATATAAGCACACACACTCCACTCACCCATTGTCTGATCTCAACCACAGAAACAGACTCATCTCCATGCTCTGTCGCTTACCTGCTCCAGTTCGTGTGTGTCTCCCAGATCTCCTTTGTGTTCTCCTGTGTTGTGTTGTGTGTGTGACTTACCTTCATCTCCAGTCTCTATCGTCATCGTCAGCTTCTGGACTTCCATCGTCAGTATCCTCATTATCATACCTGTCATCCATAAATATCTGGACATTATCATACCTGTTTACCCAATACTACTCTGTGCAATAAATACGCCTGTCGGCTTAACTAACATCTGTCTGTGAGTCTGAATTCCGCTACAGAAGATCAGACCACCATAATGGAGCCGACAGGCGTGGATCCGATCCAGGAGCTGGTGCATTCACTACGCCGGGTTATCCAGACATCAACAACAAAATACGCACCTGCTTCACCTCCTTCCATCCTTCCTGGATCCGGCGCCCTATTCTGGCTTGGCGGATGAATGCAACGTTTTTCTCTTCCAATGCTCTCTCTCCCTGGGAATGCAGCCACAACGTTTTCCTACTGAACAAGCTAAGATCTGTTTCATTATTTCTCTGTCGGTGAGAGATTATATCGACTCAGTCAAGGTAATTCATCTATACAAGACTATGAATTGAACTTTAGACCACTTGCTGCATCTAGTGGTTGGAATGAACATTCTCTGTTAACAACTTACCATCAAGGTCTAAATCCCTCCATTCGATTACATCTCTCTTCTTATGATGATGCCATTGGATTAGAACATTTTATTCAACTGTCTATAAGAGTTGCAAACAGGATTCATAGGTGTATGGAGGAGGAACAGTATCAAAATCCGCCATTTTGTCACCACCAGCCAAAAAACTCCAGCCCTCCAGAACCACAACCAGAACCTATGCAACTGGACCATACCCGTCTTACATGGCTCTTATCATCAGCTGAACGTCAACGTCGGCTGACCCAGGGTCTGTGCATCTACTGTGGGAAAACAGGACATGTAATCCAAATTCAACCTGATCCACTCAAACCTTTTGTTGTGGAGGTAGATGCCTCATCATCAGGAGTTGGAGCAATACTGTCAAAGAAACTTTCCCTGGTGGAACAAAACTACGATATTGGAAACAAAGAATTGTTAGCTATCAAGCTGCCATTGGAAGAATAGAGACACTGGCTGAAGGGAGCTCATCATTCATTCATCGTATACACCGACCATTGCAACTTGGAATATCTACGAGAGGCAAAACGACTAAATCCCAGACAAGCCAGGTGGGCCCTTTTCTTCACACGTTTTAATTTCACCATCTCATATCGTCCAGGGGATAAAAATACAAAGGCTGATGCATTGTCCAGACTATATTCTCCAGATGAACTATCTAACAATCCAGAAACCATCATTCCTCCCAGCATGATTGATACATTGAACATTGATAACGCCAGTGTCTCTGACCCATCTCTGCCGGGGTGTCCACCTAAACACAAATACGTCTCCCCGTAATCCACATGGCACACACCTCTCTGGGTACTGGTCATCCTGGGGCCAATAGAACCCTCACTGCTACAAGATCGCTTCTGGTGGCCTAACATGGCTCACGACATCAGAAGGTACGTTAGGGGATGCCAGGACTGTGCTATGTCAAGAACACCTCACCACCTACCAACAGGTAAACTACTACCTCTACCCACTCTTGGCATCCCTGATCACACCTGAGAGTAGATTTCATTACAGATTTACCTGCCTCCGATGGAAACACGTGCATCCTGGTAGCTGTAGACTGATTCTCCAAAGCATGCCGGTTGATCCCCATGAAAGCACTCCCAATGGCCGATACTTACGTACCTTCTGCCTCGGTCACCAGAACTCCTGGAACCGATTCCTCGCCTGGGCCGAGTACGCACAAAACTCTCTCAGACAACCCACCACGAATCCCACTCCCTTCCAGTGCATACTCGGCTATCAACCCCCATTGTTCCCCTGGACTGGGGAACCATCTGGAGTACCATCAACTAATCATTGGTTACAGGAGAGTGAGAGAGTTTGGGACTCAGCTCATCAACATCTCCAAAGAGCAGTAAGACAACATTAACTCCGAGCAGACACACAAAGAGCACCAACACCAAGATACAGACCCGGTCAAAAGGTATGGCTATCCACAAAAGACATCCGATTAAGAACACCCTGTAAAAAGCTGAGTCCTGAGTCCCAGTTTCATTGGCCCCTTTCCCAACAAATCAACCCGGTCACCTACAAACTGAAACTACCACCACAATATTGTATCCATCCAACATTTCATGTATCACTACTCAAACCATATTATTCATCACTGTCTCCTGTTTCCACAGAGCCTGGTCCAAGAGATGAGCCTCCCCCCTCCATTGGTAATCGAGGATGGAACAATCTACTCAGTGAAGAAGATTCTGAGATCCCGGCGTCGTGGTGGTAGGCTTGAATATCTTGTTGATTGGGAAGGATATGGACCTGAGGAGAGATCTTGGGTACCCAGGAGTGATATCCTAGACCCCAATCTGTTGACGAAATTCCACACTGCACATCCAGAGGCTCCTGCGCCCAGAGGTCGAGGACCATGGCGTTGGGGTATTCGGCCCTCAGGAGCAGTCCGTGGAGGGGGGGTTGTGTCACGGAAGCACCAGGCTCCACCCACATTCAACGTTCACAGATCACCTGAGTACTAATCACCTGCACCTGATTCCAATCAAGGACACTATATAAGCACACACACTCCATCTCAACCATGGAAACAGACTTATCTCCATGCTCTATCGCTTACCTGCTCCAGTTCGTGTGTGTCTCCCAGATCTTCTTCGTGTTCGCCAGTGTTGTGTTGTGTTGTGTGTGTGAATTACCTTTCCTGTAAGCTTTCCTGTAGCTTAGTGTTTGGAGCATGGCGTTAACAACACCAAGGTCATGGGTTTGATCCCAGGGATTGCATATACTCAGAATCAATGTATAGTATAATGCAATGTAAGTCGCTTTGGATAAAAGCGTCTGCCAAATGTATAAATGTAAATGTAAATAATACCTTCATCTCCAGTCTCCATCGTCAGCTCCTGGACTTCCATCGTCATTATCATACCTTTCATCTATAAATATTTGGACATTTCATACCTGTTTACCTATTACTACTCTGTGCAATAAATAGGCCTGTCGGCTTAACTAACATCTGTCTGTGAGTCTGAATTTTCGCTACACATACAGAGTTTTTGAAAGTTAAGTAAAAAGCTGATTTAAAGGCAATGACACAATTTTATCATTACTGCTTCAAGTTATCTATCTGTGTCTTATGGGAATTTAGATTTTCACTTCCATAGGAAACAACCTCATGTTTATTTGTGTTCACTGTGATGTTTCCTTGCTTAGATGCTGTGGATTCATTTAGTTGATTTGTAGCCAATTGTTACGGAGGAGACTTCCACCTCCTCTGTGCCACCAGAGGGAACCCTCTCCAGAGTACTAATACCCATTCGGACTACAATTTCCATGGGCCCCGTATCTGGGGCTGATTACTTCCTGTTGGTTCAACTGTCCCCAATCAAGCTGCCTATTTAAACCATGGACTCTATTTAAATAAACATGTTATTTAGTGCGATGTCTTGTATTGCCTTGACTTACATTGTCTCTATTTTTCTGATTGTTTGCTGCCTGCCCTTTTGATTCTGTTTGGATTATGTTTTTGGATTGTTTGCTGCCTGCCCCGACCACTGCCTGTATTATCGTTTTTGAGCTTGCCTTCTCCCTATTACACTGTTTGCCGGTACTTCAACCCTTGCCTGTATTTTGACCACTCTAAATTAAAGCTGCAATATTTTTACAGTCATTAATCTGTAAATGTTAGGTAATGCAAAATTATTTAAAGATGGTTTTGCTTTTGTCAGGTGTCATAGATTAACACATTTTACTAAAACCATTTGTTTGCTTTTTTTACCTTTAGTTGTGAATCAAAAGGAATTCAAGATTGTTACAGTGGCACATGGAGTAACATTGGATTAATTAACCATGGTCATAATTGCTGACATGAAAAGAGTTACTAGGTCCAAATAGAGTTTCTCTGATTTTACTTTTATTCTGTGTAAGAAAGTGGTAAACTGAGGCCAAATGAAACATATGGCAATAGGTTAGAGTGATAAAAGTGTATCAAGATAAAAGTGTATCATCACCATATAAAGGAATAGAATCACTGTTCATACTGTTACAGAGGAAGAACCATTGCCAGAGTACTTAATTTAGTTTGGACTACAATTCCCATGTTCCCTGTACCTAGGGCTGATTACTTTCTGTTTGCCACACATGTGTGCAATCATCCTGCCTATTTAAACCCCGGACTTTCTCTAGTTCAGTGCGATGTCTTGTTTTGCCCTGTCAAACATTTCAGAGCATTTTTCCGATTGTCTACCTGGTTTTGTTAGTATACCGTTTGTGATTGTTTGCTGCCTGCCTTTTGACCTTAGCTTGGAATTGGATTACGATTGTTTACTGCATGTCCTGACCATTGCCTGTTTTCTCGTTTTGATTTTCGCCCTCTGTTTGCCAGTGTTTTGACCATTTGCTGTTTTAACTATTCTGTTAATAAAGCTGCACATGAATCCAAACGTTCCAGAGTCCACATTACAGAAGACATCACCACACAGCGATTCGACAGCTCTCCACTGAGCTGTCGGCCCAAGCATCACAGCTCGCGATGCTCCAGCATCAGCTCACACGTCTGACTTCTTTGATGGAGGAGCCTTACAAGGAGCTTGAGCCTTACAAGGAGCTTGACTCTCTCCCTGTTGACTATGGCAACCACAGCACCCTCTCCGGTCAGCCCACGGCTTGCCTTTCCAGAGAAAGGAACATTAACATTAATCCTTCCAGGTGCAAGGGATTTTTATTACAATGCTCACATTTTGTTTCCTAGCAGCCCGCTCTCTACCCCACGGAGAGTAGCCGTATCGTGTTTGTCTGTTCTTTACTCACAGAAAAAGCTCTAGACTGGGCTACCACTGTATGGAGCTCCATGCTGGATGGCTCCATGTTTCCTTTGACTCGTCCCTTCGTCAATTCCAGGATGTTTTTGAGGGAAAAACCCCAGGTAAACAGCTACTATCCCTAGTTTTCATTCAGACCCAAAAGTACAGCCCCTCCCCCCCCTTAACCCATGCAGTTGAATTATACATGACTAGAGGAACGGGAACATCGTTTCTGGTCTGTGCCTCTACTGTGGACAGTCAGGTCATCAGAGTGACTTTGGGATATCATCCCCAATCCAATAGACAGACGGAGCGTCTCAACCAGGATATCGTACTGTAACCAGCGTCAGGATGACTGGAGTAGGTACCTGTTGTTGGCAGAGTACACCCAGAATTCACTCATCAAGCTTTCTACCAGTATGACCCCTTTCAAGTGTGTCCTGGATTTTCAGCCTCCGCTGTTCCCTTGGTCCAGAGAGTTGACTAATCTTCCTGCATTGACTGATTGGCTCCAGCACAGCAAGAAGGTTTGGGAGAGATCTCACACCCACCTTCTTCATGCTGTCAGGTGCCAGAGTCTACAAGCTAATCGAAATCGGAAATCAGAAATAACCTCACTCCTGAACAGTGGGTATGGCTCTTAACACAATATCTTTGTATCCGGCTCCTTTGCAGAAAGCTCAGTCCTAGGTATGTGGGACTAGGACTGTTAGTAAAGCTGCACATGGATCCAAACGTTCCAGAGTCCATGTTACACATACATAACACAGTTGAATATATACATACATAACTTGAGCTGAAGCAAGAATGGAACCCTAAGAAATTTGGTAGTGATTTTGCTGTTTTTGAACTTGCATCTACTCAACACTGGCATGTTGGCTAACCACTAGTATTATTGTTGTTGATGTTCTGTGTGTATTTTTCTTTACTGCTGGGCAGAGATTCCATGAGAATAATATTTGTTTATGTTACATGCAGTTGCATGGTTGTGTATAATACATTACAGAAAGCTACTCTGAGTATAAATAGGGCCCATCAAGCATGCAAGTCTGGGTGACCAGACAAGCTGTGTTTCTTCATCTTGTAACTTCTCAGTTGTTCTTTCAGTTAGTCCCCTGTGATGAGTCTATCAAAGAATTGACTGATTCTTCGATTAGAATAAATCCTCCAGATTTCTTCTAATGGATGACATGCGGTTCTACCCCTTTACTCCTCTCTTAATAAATTACCTCTTCGTCCATAAGTCATGGTTTCTCCCTCCTCATTATTTCAAGCATACCAGATTATATCATGTAGACAAAATGAATCTTCCTCTGCTGATAATCACAATTTCCAAATAAACATTTAAGTACAGTGTCCATTTTAGGACATCGTCAGACCTCAGCTTCGGTACTAAGACATCAGATCAGAAAAACAATGTCAGGATCATGGTGTTGCACAATCAGACATCGGACGAAATGGCTTTGGCTGCAAGAGAGTTGTAACAGTCCTGTAGACCTCCATTGGAAGAATAAAATGTGAAAGTAACTTGTGTTGTGGAGCAACCAATTGTTCCAAACACTGAAGTTCCAGCATTGAACCCCATTCATTTCAGTCTTTTCCAAACACACTTGCGGGTAAATTCATGAAATATTTGCATTTTTATGCATTTTAACACATTAGCTTATGTTATATGAATTTAGCGAACAGCAATGTTTTATGAAGGCAGCTTTAGTTAATGTTTATCGTTAGATAATACTTATCTACAGACCTGTATTCTAACTCCAGTTAGCTCACTGGCCAGACTTCACTAACCAACACAACCAGTCATATTTTTAACATTTAGATAGCATAAAGCAATTCTAAAGGAAAAGATATTCCAATAGCCGTTGATGCAGTAAGTCCCAAGTTCCAGCTGTTATATGGAATTTTCTTATTTATTTTAATTATTAAAATAGGAAAATAATACAACACAATCACACACCCCTGTATGACTGGTCTGTCTTTAGAAGGCATTTAAAAAAAACGTATCTACTATTATTGCATTTACATTTAGGTATTTATCAGACGCTTTTATCCAAAGCGACTTACAAGGTGAGAAAAACAATGAAGTGATAAATCATAAGGAAGCAATTACATCAGCCATACAGTTACAATTACCAACATTACAACATTTCAATGCTTGATAGAGGCGATACTTGTTGGGAGAGAGGAGTTTATTAGACTTGTGTCAGGTATTTGTGGAAGAGACAGGTTTTTAGCTTTAAAATTTTCTTTAATATAGTAAGTGATTGTGTGCCCTTAGAACAGAGTATTACAAGGCGACGTTCATTCGCTGACCATAGGGATCTGGACGGGATGTAGATGTGTATGAGTTTGTAAAGTTAAGTTGGTGCAGAGCCAGTAGTGGTTTTGTATGTGAGGAGTAAAGATTTGAATTTGATGCATGCAGCAACTGGTAGCCAGTAAAGGGAAATGAGGAGAGGTGTGACATTGATTCTTTTAGGCTCGATGACAAGTCAAGCTGCTGCATTTTAAATCAGTTGTAGTGGTTTGAGTGCCCGTGCTGGAAGACCAGCCAACAGAGCATTACAGTAGTCCAGCCTAGAAATGACAAGAGTCTAGACAAGGAGCTGTGTCGCATATTCAGTGAGATAAGGCTGAATTTTCGCAATTGCAATTGAGATGTTATATAAGGCAAATCTGCATGAGTGTGTTGTCTTAGCAATGTGGTCAGAGAATGTCAGCTGGTCATCAAAGACTACACCAAGGTTTCTGGCTGTCCTTGTTGGCGTTAAGGTTGTAGAGCCTAGCTGCAGGGCAGTAGGGTGACCTGGAAAGACAAAAAGTTCAGTCTTGGCTAGGTTGAGGACTTGGATCTCCAGCAAGGACAGAGTGTTAAGAAGAATCTGGTGATTGATTGTGTCAAAGGCTGCAGACAGATCTAGTAGCATTAGTATGGAGGATTTGGACTCCGCCTTTGCTGTCCCCAAGCCTTTTGTGACAGACAGCAGCACAGTCTTAGTGGAATAGTTGCTCTTGAAGTCTGACTGCATGTTGTATCTTACATTGTATCTGAGGATGTGTTTGCAAAGGTGAGTGTATGTGGGGGCATTGTGTGTGTGCGTGTGTATGAAACACACACACACATAACATATAACACATATATAATCTCATTGAAAAATTACCGCTGGTTATTTGGTAACAAAATGCAATAGAATGCCTACAAACTACAAAATTATGAAGTAGGTTTTGGCTAAAATCAAAAGAAAAAATAAGAAAAAAATACATGCAAAAAGTAAAAATACACAGTACCATAAACTGAGGCCTAATTTTTAAACATGTTAAAGATAAAAAGATTACAAAAAAGATAAAAGTGTAAAACACACAAATTCAACACTAGTTTGAAATAATTAAAAAAAATCTAAATGCTAACATATAATTCACATATAGTTCTGGTAAAATATAAAAATATAAATTAAAACCAATTTGCTGAATCAGCTAAACCAGGCTGGGAGACCAGCTAACTGGCTAGAAGCTAACCAGCTAACTGGTTAGAAGTCAGATGCTTTCCATAAATCTGGCTGATCAGTACAGACAGCTGAGTTGCATGATAACATAATAGTATATTCCTTAAATGAATAGTCCAAAAAAAATGTGTCAATATTTACTCATTCTAGTATTGACAACATCATGTTTTTAAGTTTAAAAGGTTAGGTGTTTTGCTTAGCATGAAGGCTTTGTCAGTATAAAACAAGGTTTTGCCAATAAAGACTTTTATATGCTAAAAGACCTTCTCAAAGCCATAAGAGGCTTAGAAATGATGGATATTCAGATGGGCTTTCCATGTCATCTATCAATTGTGTCTGTTTTTGAGTGGCCTCTTTACAATGTCGTACGTAAACCCTAAAAGCAACAGACTGGAGAGAAATGCCACTTTTTGCATCCTTAGATAAATGTGACCTGTTGTGTACACTCACTCAGGTCTGCATTGTTGCTTGTGAGATACAAATTTAAAAAAGGAAAAGATTTCCTATCTCAAAGAAGACAAGACACAAAGCAGCACTACAGTGTCCATTTTAGGACATCCTCAGACCTCAGTGTCAGTACAAAGACACATCCGGCATTGTACCTTAAACTAAACAGCATCAGGTGGCAGCAAAAATGTCGGAATTATGGTCTTGCACAATCAGACACTGGATGAAATGGCCTTAGACTAAAAGCCATCGGGTCTCGCACAATCAGACATTGGATGAAATTGCTAGTCTGAGGCTGTTTTATCTTATGTCTTAGTACTGACGTTGAGGTCTGAGGATGTCCTGAAATGGACGCCATACAGAATGGACTATATCAGGAATGCCAAAGACAAAAAATCTGGTCGTACCTTTCTGTCAGACACCATGAGATTTATTGTCTCAATGTTGCAATTATGAACATGTCTATGTATTTGTGAATTAATCAATAGTTTGATAAAGTAATGACCCAGGTTTTAGAAGAAAGGATGTAAGGCCCCGTTTACACTGTCAGTTAAATGCGACCTAATTCCGATTTTTTGCTCATATGTGACACAGATCGGATCTGTTCTGTGACAGTGTAAACAGGAAAAAAACGCATGCATTCGGATATTTCGAGATCGGTTTCAGGCCTCATTCATATGTGGAAATAAATCAGATATAAATCAGATATGGGCCAATGCGACTGTAATGTAAACAGGCAAATCGGATTTTCTGAGGCATTGCGTTCTGTACATCATTAAACTGCGACAATTTGGTACTTCTCCGCGGTTTAATGACGTCATGTGGGAAGTACATGTGGAAGCGTAAAATTAAATGACAAGAAACACACAAAACATGGAGGAGGAATGTGTAGGGTGCAATGATGGTCCTTTTCCTCCTCCTTCGCCTTAAAATCATGGTGTTGTTTGGCGAACTTCGCATACATCGCAAAGCTATCATTAAACAAATTTCGCGTTCGTCCATCTTGGCTACGGTGTCGTGCAAAAAAAACC
>JAZGTJ010003701.1:17576-27595 GCA_036877575.1 Botia almorhae
TCTGTACATCATTAAACTGCGACAATTTGGTACTTCTCCGCGGTTTAATGACGTCATGTGGGAAGTACATGTGAAAGCGTAAAATTAAATGACAAGAAACACACAAAACATGGAGGAGGAATGTGTAGGGTGCAATGATGGTCCTTTTCCTCCTCCTTCGCCTCAAAATCATGGTGTTGTTTGGCGAACTTCGCATACATCGCAAAGCTATCATAAAACAAATTTCGCGTTCGTCCATCTTGGCTACGGTGTCGTGCAAAAAAACCCTTTGAGCATGCGCGATATTATAGCAAGTGTAAACACACGAATCGGATATGGGTCACAATTAAAAAGACTGTGTAAACAGACGGTCCCAAAAATCGGATATAGGTAACAAATCGGAATTAGGCATCAAGACCTGCAGTGTAAACGGGGCCTAAATGACATGAGAATTTTTTTTAACTATGAAGCTGGATCTGTGGGTTACTTATATGGATTAATGACAATGTGGAACAGGTACAATGACAAAAACTAGTGTTTTATTTCCCCAAGTCTAAGCTTAATAATTATGAAATAAGATGTGGTAAACTAATTTTAGGCCATTGACACTTTGTGTTCATTTTTGGTGCCTGATGGCCAATGGTAGCTCCGGATGGGTATCTTGACATCATTTTTGTTTGTTACCATTCAATATAAAAAAATTGTATGTACGTTATACAATAGCATCAAGTGATATATAAATATTCCCTCTGGTCATTTCTGACATACTTTAAATTTCGCAAAGTAAAGAAGATAGCTATATGTTTGTTAATGGCACTCGCTTTTGCTGTACTTCTTCCCTGGTTACTCTGCCAGGGAAGTCTGAGAGGCAGCTGCAGGAGAAAGCAATGACAGGGAACTTATTCCCTAAGCCTTTTTACAGACAGTCTTAAGTTAGCAGGACTAAGGATGACCACTTTTTCACATTTTTGTTTCTTTCACTCTCCATGAATTCCATGCATCCCTTAGAGCCTTGTGTTGCCTTAGGCTGCTGCATTGTTTGAGAAACACCATCCTGCATAATGCTGGAAATGATTATTTCTGTTTTGGATGCTTGTCAGGGCAGCTGTAGACGTAAAGCAGAGCTGTTTTTTTCTATTAGGAAAACAAGCATCTTCAAACAGAACGACTAAAATATATTATTTATTTTGACAGACAAAACTGTTAATATGTTTTGATGGCCTGCAATAGTAAGCATAGACAACTAGGTTTTAAAATGCAGTCTGAAATTATGATTGTGTGAATGTGTGTTTTTGAAAGAGACTATGAATGTTGCAACAAATTCGGAAAATGATTTTGTGGTTACTAAAATTGCAGTCATGGAATGGTTATGAAAAAAATGCCACGTCACTACTACCAACCATTTGGCAATTAGCCGCAGGCGAAGGAAGCAGCAGTGTAGCCAAGTGTTTGTCTTTACTGTTTTTGAAACTGTGCATGAATGTTGCATTTGGTAAAAAATTACATCATCAGGATGGATCGTAAAGCTGTATTTATAAAACTCCTATTTAAATTGAGAAATTATTGTGCAGTATCTAAGTGGTCACCATGTAAATAAAGGACATTTTCTACATGACTACAAGCTACATAAATAAATGCCTACTGAAATGGTTCAAAGGAAAATTGTATTGCTCAGAAGTTGCTCTTTCATTTAAATATCAACTTCACCGCGAATGTTTCACCTACAATAACTTTTAAAATTATAACATATATAGAATACATAGAACAATAGATATTATTTAATATATTTTCATGCTGAAATCTTCAAAAACATTGACTCTTAATTGCAGACTTTAGGCAAATCTGAGCTCAGCTTCATTGAGATCTCTCCTGAAACTCTAATGTAGACATTTGTAAGGTTTTTTGGATCTTTTTCTTGGGAGAAATATCATACAGGAGTCTTAAACAAAAGGTTCCATTTGTTCTCAATTTAATCTTATTGCTGTCTATGAGAAATGAATAAGGTACTAAAGAGATCTCATCTGATATTTTCTTTTTTATGGGCATGCGTCCCTTTAGCCAGTAATATGGCTTTATTAATACCATGGTTAATGTAAGTTGAAAAAGCTGAGGTCATGTTCTTATTTTTTGGAGGGCAATGCTGAATATTTCAGGCCAGACTGTTGTAGCTTGGAGCTGGACTATTTGTCTTTCCCAAAACAAACTTTTAGACACAATAAAGTCTGTCTGTCCTTGGAAATAACTAAAGTCCTGGTTTACTGATGGTGGTTGAATTTTTTATGCTGTTGAAGAATACAAACAAGAACGTGATATAGCAGGATGTGCTGAGAAAGTAAAAGTGCTATATTTTACAACTGAAGACCCTGTTATAGACCATAAAATGTGAACTACTATGACTGTGACATACTGTATAGTCAAAGCCATTGAAAATTACTGAATCAGTAATTTTATGTCACAGTGAAGGTTTAATGCTATACAGTACCCTGCATCCTACCAGAACAACTAACTTTAACTTTTCTACCAGAACAACTAACTTTTTTAACTAACTTTTTCATGCTGGTCAAAGGTAGTTTACTTTGGGATTACCGGTTTGGTGATGGTTTAGTTATTCTCGGTGTGGGGGACACCAGAACTACTGTAGTATATCTAATGATCATTCCCATTGAGTTACACATTGTTACATGTCAAATCAGTTTCTTTTTTTAGACTGTGTTTATGTCCTTCGTTTTATTTGCTTATGTGAGATAAGTAAACATCAGCTGTAGTATCACACACAGTCTGGTTACTGACTAGACAGTGTATTACACAGAATATACATTATTCTGAAATCTGAAAGACCACCTGGAACCCAAGTTGTGGTATGAATGGTACGAATTTAGCAGATTTCAGATTTCAGCTGTTTTTGCCTGAAGATGAAGACGGGGGGGTTCTACCTCCAAAGAATTGAAAAACCTAGAATATATAAGAGAAAGAAAAATATAATTAATCCTTAACTTAGGTGTTAAAAACAGAGCAAGAGGTACTTTTAAGCTATGGTATTAAAGTGTTGCGAGAAAGGCCACATAGGCCATGAATGAATGAGGCCATGTGCGAAAGAGGCCCGTAAGCCGCGAAAGAGGACTACATCAGGCCATGTGCAAACTAAGTATATTAATTAGTGGCCATTCAGAATTCTGAATATTAGTCTTTGCTCGGGTTGCAGACCTGTAGTGGTTTGGGCAGACAGATTCGGGTATGGGTCCTTGCAAAAACATGTGCAAGGACCAACATGTGAAAATTTACATTTAGAAAAGGTACAAACAGATTTATTAAAATTCCTTCATGGAGGAATAGCACAGAAAGTCAGAATCGGACAGCCTTTAGAAATAATATTGAGCACTCAGCACCATGGACAGCAGGCATAACAGGGCAGTTCAATGAAAGCAGTTCAATGTCGGTATCCAAACTATCTAATCTTGTTTGAAAGTGTTATAAATTACACAATGTGCTGAAAATGATTTGTGGTGTTCATACAGTAGTGTACCCCTGTAACACGGATTAAAGACTGTGATCATGACCAGGTAGAGATCTAATTCTTCCCTACGATCATCATTTCGGTATAAATACCGAAAACAGCAACAAATTCGGAAAATGATTTTGTGGTTATTAAAACTAACATTGCAGTCATGTAACGGACATGAAATACTGCCACGCCCCTACTGTCAACCATTTGCCGATTAGCCGCAGGCGGAGGAAGCAGCAGTGTAGCCAAGTGTATGTCTCTATCATGGATTATTTTTGTCCTTAATTGGGGCACATCATAGATGTGGTGGGTGGAGCAAATCATCTACCGAAAACTGTGGTGGAACAGCAGTGGAGGAGCAGATCTCCACTCGAGAACTACGCGAATAGCTAGAGCCATGATGATTTTGTGCGAAGGCTACTGAGTACATGGTGAAACACTGCAATGGATGCGGGTGCAATGCCACACAGTCAGAGGGGAAAGTGGAACAGGAACATTATCAAAGTCGATAGACAAAAGACTTTCTGTTACTAGCTTGTGCTAGAGCTTCCATTTCTGCATTTGTGTGATTTGGTTTGAATTAGTTTTACTTCACGTCAAATTATTTTTGCCCTCTCCTAAACAGCACGTAAAAGCAAAATGAACAGATTCTTTGCTGTTTTTGTTAGTCAGGCAAACGTTTCCTGTTTACAGATAGTTAAGGTCAGAATAAACCTTAAACTGAGCCAGCAGTTAACCTTTACATTTATACATTTGGCAGCCACTTTATCCAAAGCAATTTACAGTGTTTTCAAGGTATACATTTTTATCAGTATGTGTGTTGCCTAGGAATTGAACCTACAACCTTTGCAATGCTACCACAATGCCCAATTGAGGACAGGAACACTTAAAAATCTGGGTTGTGTTCACCAGTGTTTTGAAGAACATAAGAAACATTTCTACTACAGTGGGGAGTTCCCAAGCATATTTCTTAACCAAAGGAAAATGCTTTGATGCTGTGTTTATAATCATAGCTGGTTGACAGCACACAGTGACAAGCAACCAAAGGGTCTTGAACACGCAACCATCAATATACACACACACTTTTACAGAAGCGTGCAGGGAATTTACAATCTGCCAAAGATGTAATTTATTTATGCTAAATAAGAAATTTAAAGTTTAAGAAAAAAATTTAAGAAAGTTAAATTAAATTACTTTATATTATGGGATGCACATGCATGCTAGACAACAGAATTCAAGCTATTTCAGGAGCAACACAGCACCTTTTTCTACAACTGTTTTAACACACACACACAAATCTTCACTTCTTCTGACATTCTTTATGCATGTTGCTCTGCCTTTTATCTTTATGTTCATCTTTGATAACACTATAAAGTTAAATCATGTGTTCTGGCTCATCTTTAATTCATGTGTTTCTCTTCATAAATATCTTTATTATAATGGGTCATACCTGGCCAGTTTTATGTATGTAAATGAGCCCTCCTTTCTGACAGGTTTTATCCAGTATAATATGCATCTAATTTACATGGTTGCTAAGTCTGCCTTCTTCTGTAGGGTTGAATTAGCTCCATTCAAAGCAGGTTGCTGTGTTACTGCTTTAACAAAATAGACTCGTGATTGACAGACAATGTCTTGAGCAATTAAACTGTTTGACCTGCCATTGCTTATAGTGCTTTGGTGAAGATGAATGTGTTTGCTTGATCTCAAACATTTATATTCTGGTAATTTTCATATGTACTGTGCATTATTTCCCTTTTGAGGGAACACAACACTGTATCTGGTTTGATGCTATGGGCAACGCTATTGGTGTGACCAGTGTTTGAATCTTATGTCTAATCACGTCCGTCTGATTGTCCCACAGCAGTGCTTGACGTCAGATGCACCTGTATATTAGTGCACATGTAGAGTCACCCATAGTATGTCATCAGCTTTCTTGCAGCTTTCTTCAGGAGCCGTTTGTCTGTTGTTCTCGTGTTGAAGCGCTAGCTGTAAAAACTGCAGAAAGTGTGTGTCGTTGTCAGTGGTTTCTGACACCTTAGGACACACACAAATGAGCAATTTTTAGTGGTGGCAGCTAGTCCTTAATAGCTCTCCTTGGAGCGCTGGTCCTCTGAGGTATGAATATAGTAGGATCATGTCTAAAGACCCTCAGGAAGGGAAAAGAAGAATTGTTGTTCTTCTGGGTTGTGTGCACATTAGCACCCTTATTTTGCTAAGGTGACTCCTTTGCTAAAGCAAACCCAGGACACGGATAGAGTATTACTTTGCTCCCCCTAGAGCTCTAGCCTTTATGTGGCCTCCTCATTTTTCTAGAGCTTGGTCAAAGGACGACGCTTGAGCGGCTGAAGCCATCTTTCTACTAGCTCCCCTCAAATGTCGGTCCTCTGGGTTGACTGTGTCTGGCACCCTTACTACAGAGGGTCTCCCGCTCCTTTGTGACAGGCTGGGAAGGTTATTGCTTGCATTAAGCTGACTCTCTCTCAGGCAACATCTGGATTATGGGCCATTATTGCCAAGCCTTTTACGCAGCTGGTGCATTGGAGTTGTTTGCTGTCACTTGTCACATCGAAGGTGTTTCCCAGTGTCTCGTTCCCTTTCTCAAGGAACCAAAGACGTTTTCCTTTTAGATCATGAAAGATAATTTGCAGTCAGTACCTAAACAAATATCAAGAAGCATGATCTTTATTAAATTATAGCTCTTTCCTGATGACCTTCCTACCTAGACAGCTTTTTAATGCATGCCACACTCCTGATGTTAGACGTATTAAACACTGTTTGAAAAATGTAGGTAGAAAAATATTGCTTACCCTCTAAAATTATGGCCAAATTTACCCAATTCTTTCACCAACATATTTAACAAATTCTTAAATTAGGATTGGGATTAATTGGGGTTTAATGAAGGGTCAATTGGAAACAAATATAAATCTAAATGTATTTGTTCTTTTTTTATAAGTTTATATCTTATATTTTTTATAATGTTTATTAAAAAATAGTTTTCTGTTCTAAAATATATTTTCTGTAAAGCTGCTTTGCAAAAAAACAAAACTGTAAAAAGTGCTACATAATTCAGAATATAAATTTGATTCGACATGAATTGAATGTATTTAGACATACAGTATGTAGTCTAAGTATTTCGGGGAAACAGAAAGATTCAGGGAAACCTACATGATTGTTTTTGGCAGATGAATGCACATGCCCAGCATGGATAACAATGTAGGCTTCCATTGTTGAGTGTTTAAATTGTATAGCATGACATTTCGAATGAAAACGCACTTTATTTAAACAGCTAAATGAAAGGATTCCTAACAATTTGCAGGCAAAAGGCAACATTCCTATATCAGCACACAAATCTGACTTCCTGTAGCATGTCAGTAACATTGCTCAGTGTTTATCATTTTGACTTTGTCATTTTGATTTATAGTGTATTAAGTACCAGATATGTGTAATACTTTAACAATAACAATAATTCCAGTCTTCAGTCAACTCTAGTAAACAGGATAAAAGCCATGACTGCCCATTAGGTACAAACAAAGGACTTCTATTTATTCATTTATGGAAAGCTTAAAAAACTTTATAGACATCTGCTACTCATTGTGGTAATGAAGTCTGTCTACTTTAATAGGCATTTTTAATAAACTTTTAATTATTCTTTTAAAAAATGTTTTGGTTATGTGCAAAGAGAATTTTGTACTTTTTTGTTCTGCTTAATTAAAGAAACATGATTGCTTATTGTAGCTGAGAATAGAGGGCTTATCAGGGAAAACTGAAACTGCAGAGTCTGCCACTGCTTAAAAATACTGCTTAAAAGAAAAATTAGCATTGTCTTACATTTCCTTCACCATTCCATGCTGCATTAAATGGTTGTCTTTATAAGGGGTGCTTGCGAAGCAAAGCATCACTATCACTCTTTTGCATATTTCTTTTTCTGGACAAAACATTGGTACGTAACTTGTTCCGCATCATTTGTTGTAGACCCTTGAGAGGTATGCTATTATATGACTTTTTTAAACGATCGAGTGTACAATGTTTTATGGGCATATAAAAAAGAGGGTAAAAAATCCATACATCTAACATTAGCCAGAAGTTTGTGACATTATAGCTGTGCAACAGAATGTCGAAGAGACTTAGGAGTGAGCTCATATTGCGTGGCCTAGCAAGCAGCAACAAATGGTGATATTTCAACTTCATAGCCATACCCTAGCAACCAGTTACAGTACTCTAGCAACCGCCTTATAGATTTTCACTGAAAAAAATCCCATCGACTTAACATAAGGCTGAATTTTGTGACATCATAGCTCTGCATCAGAATGTCGAAAAGACTTGGGGGTGGGCTCATGTTGCTTGGCTTAGCACACAGCAACAAATGGTGATATTTCAACTTTATAGCCACACCCTAACCCCAACCAGTTACAGTACAGTACAAAAATTAAAAATGCTGTGTTATCTGTCATAGCTTGTTAGGACACCACCCTAATCAGGGTGATTCTGATACAGAAAATATAGGTCTTAATAACATCTGTAAAAGCCCAGATCTCTCATGTGAGAGTTTCAACCTCTTTGGCCAACACCAGGTGCTGCTCTCCTAACACCATAGTCTTGAAAATGCTGTTGAAGCGAGGAAGATGAGATGAGGGGACAAACTGAATTCGTTAGCCTCTCTCCACTACACTCAGCAGTAATAGGGATAAACTGGGCAAAAGTTTCCACACTGCCAGAAAATTCGAGAGTCTGAAGTTTTATCCTGTCCACCAGTCCAGCCTCGTGAATCAGAGAACTGGCATATAATGCATATAGTGTGATGCATACATGGACACATGACTATGTAAAATAGTAGTTGTAGACTGTATAGCAAAATAGAAAAATATATTAATTTAAATATTATGATTTAAAATATTGCACAAGGTATATGTATTGCATATGGGTAAATATAGAAGAGCAGTATCGCCTGCCAGAAGGTCTAAACAGGCTGTGTGAGTGGTGAGAGGTGTCCCTTATGATTTTGGCTGGTCCAGATGGTGCACTCTGCATACTCAATTATTCTCTGAAGTCTGTGTTTGTCCATTTGAGTGGAAGAGCTGAACCAGACTGTGACTGAAGAGCACAGAATGGATTCAATGGTGGCCCTGTAGAATTGGCACAGAAGTTGCTTAGGGAGGTTGTGCTTTCTTAATTGTCAGAGAATGTACCTCCTCTGCTAACCTGTCTTTGTAATTATGGCAATGTTCCTTTCCCACCTTAAATCTTTGCAGATGGTAGTGCTGAGGAACTTAAAGGATTTTGTGCAACTCTGTGAGGCGCTGGTACTAAGGGTGAGAGTGCTGGGACACCTCTGGATGAAGGCGTGAGCAGAGGGGACCGTGACTTCGGATTGCAGACTAGGAAAAATGGGTGGCTGGTAACCTAAACTACACTCAAACGGAGATAGGCCCGTGGATGAAACTGTTAACAAATTTTGTGCGTACTCCACCCATGAGAGTTGCTGACTCCAGGTAGATGAATTTCAAGTAACTAAACATCGTTACACTCTTTCAAGATCCTGATTGGCCCGCTCAGTTTGGCCGTTGCTCTGTGGATGGAAACCAGAGGACAAACTAATACTTGCCCTCAAAAAACAGCAAAACTCTTTCCAAAATTTGGAAACAAATTAGTGTCCCCTGTCGGAAACCACGTCATTTAGGAGGCCATGAATGCGAAAAACATGGTCAACCACAGTAGCCACTGTCTCCTTGGCAGATGGTAATTTGGGCAAGGTAATAAAGTGAGCCGCCTTCGAGAACTGGTCCACTACGGTTAAAACTACCGTACACGCCGAACAAGCCAATGCAAAATCACGGATGTCACGAGCCATAGAACGCCACCAGAATCGCTGTTTAATAAGAAAACCTGTACAATTGACCCCTGGGTGGCAAGCTACGTTGGAACAGTGACCCCACTGGATAACAATCGGACCGTAATTGCTCTGGCACAAACAGTCGACACAGTGGGCACCTGGGCGGAGGTGTTACCCCTTCTAAGGCCATGTGGACCTTCGATTCGATCTCCCAAGAGTCTCTTTTAGGTATAATATTCTCAGGAGATGACGGGCGTTCAGAAGCCAAAAATACGGGACAAGGCATTGAGTTTGATGTTCTTAGAACCTGGACGGTAAAAATCAAAACGACCGAAAAAAGTGCCCACCAAGCCTGCCTGGAGTTGAGACATTTAGCAGATCTGATGTATTCTCAGTTCTTATGATCGGTCTAGACAATAAAGGGAACCCCTAAACCCTCTAGCCAGTGACACCGCTCCTCCAACGCCAACTTGACTGCCAGCAACTTTCTGTTACGAATGTCATAATTACATTCAGCGGGTGACAAACGACGAGAAAAAAAGGCGCAGGGATGCATCTTGTCATCGGAGGCAGAGCGCTGGGATAGAACCACACCTACCCTCACCTCCGGCTTCAAGAAAGGTCATTCGACCGAGACTGCACTGCTTTCGGTTGTTGAAGACCTTAGACTGGCTAAAGCGGACTCCAAATCATCAGTTCTCATTCTGC
>JAZGTJ010003702.1:581-14434 GCA_036877575.1 Botia almorhae
ATATAACCACCTCTGGAAAGATTTCAACTGTAACACACATTTCAAAACAACACAAATCACACATACAGAGATACAGATTGAAGATATTAGGGATAAAAAGAGAGAGAGGGAGAAAGACAAAAAGAGAAAGACAAGCAAATTTGAAGAAAACAGAACGTTTGAGTGAGTGTCTTTATATTGTGATGCAATTTAGTTCCTGTATCTGTACACAATCTGATCATTTTAGTTCTTGAGTTATGCAGTACAGTAGATACTGCTGTACCGCTTGACCAGCTCTATCAGCTTACACATGCTGGTTTGTTGTTGTCTTAGCCTGCGGCTTTGTTGTTGTTTTTCCTATAACCAGGCAGGATAAGCCATCAGCCAGATGGCCCAGTGGGGTCTCCCATGGTTACCTCATCCTGAGGACCAAACATTGCCAACACACACACACACACACACACACACACTGCGACCAACAACACAGACTGTTATGTAACCAGTTGTCTAGACAGTACAGTCTATAACCATAGGTTTCCCTGAGGATCTTATTTTTCTCTCTGTTCTCTGCTCAGCCAAACCTTGTCTTCTGTATCACAGCGGCAGTTTTCTTTTCCTGCGTGTTTATTTTGGACCAGCGTAAATCACTCATTGTGTCACATTTTTGGGCGGAGCTATAACTAGCTGGACACGGTGAGCCCTCAGACCATGTGACTTCAGTTAGTAAACAAAAACCTGCTCCTTGGCCAGCAGGATATTAGATGCACCGGCCACAGTGGCTTCCACACAAAAGATCCCTCCACACACACGCATACACGTACACACACGCATGCACAAATAGAATAAAACACACTCGCGCTAAAAGTCTGCCACGCTGCAGCTGCTCCAGTTTCCATGGTAACTCGCAGAACAATGAAGTAAGAAGCTGCGAGGGCGAGTCTGAGTGTGTGCTCCGCACGCTTTCATATCCACTCTCACTGAGAGACCGTGTGTGTGTTTGTTTTTGTGTACGAGTGCCTCAGAGTGCATGTGGATGTACCCTGATGATACTAAATCAACTATGTGTGTGTGTTTGTGTGTGACTGAGTAAATAATGAGAGAGATACTAGTTTTTCGTTGTAAGAGAGGGCTTGGACCACCAAATTTAACTTTTTAGTGAGGCAGATGGAGAGAGAAAACAAACGATAAACAAAAAGAAGAGAAAAAAGTCTAAAGCATCCAAACTAAGGAGGTTTATTATCATATTAAACCTGACTTCTGTTTTGATCATGCATTTACAGCACCAGTAAATGTTAAATTAACGGAGAGAGAAACTGTGTTTAACAGTAGTGAAAAACACAATGTTTCTCATGTGTTTCAATTGTAAGGAAAGACTAGAGTCATAGAATTAGTCATAAGACTTTGAGCAATAGGCTTCTTCTTTAATATTCTTTAGATGAGTGATGTGGATATTTCTCTGTGGCAGTATGATTTAGCTGTAGGTTGTTGCTTGAAAGCCATAACTTACAATCTCTTGAAGGTTGTAACTCTGGAGTGTTGTTTTAGGGCTGTTTGAAAAGCTTATTAGTGCTAACGGAGGGTTTTCAAGCATGCATGAAATTCAGTTTAGTGTTTTGTTCATCTCTGTAGCTGTCGTACACTCAATACCTGACAGAACCCAAACCAGACCACCTTTAATACAAAGACAATCATACCTTAGACAACAAGCTCTTTTGTTTTCGAAATGTCTATTTATTTTTCAAAATGAGGTATTTCAAAGTGCTGTGAGTCGCAGCACTAAAATGTACATTTATAGAAAAGGAGAAAAACATTTTTTCCAACTGACCCAGTTCTATGAACCCAATACTTACAAATATATAAACAAAGAAGGAGAATACAGCAAAGAATACGAGTCTTATAAATGGAGATAGAAAGAATAATCTGTACAAAAGAAATGAAGGTAAGAAAGAGATAAAAACGAGATAAAGTGATATCTACTCGGAACTCATTTTCATACGAAAATATAAGTATCAAATTTAGTATGTATCAGAAGCACACTAAAAGCGTAAATGTAGGAATTAGTAAAGCATGTCATAACGGAGAGATTATAAGACCAAAAGGAAAACAAAACTAAACAATGTGTCCTTATATTACAAAAATCCTCAAACATCGAGGTCTTACAGTACTTGTTAAAGGTAATATAAACTTCCAGTCTAGTTATTGGCAGCGTTTGTCATTTTTATAAAAATCAAAAGACAATATTGTATACAAAAACAAGGCAGAGTGAGTGTACGTTTCTTTATCAAATCTATTTACAAAAGTGTCCGACATCAAGGTGCGTAGAGGTACATCCATGAGATTCAGCACCAGTGAAGGTGGTGTGAAAGATTTATAGCTATTCGAAGTGACTTGTGTCCTTTATTGTCTTTTTTTGCAGGAAGAGAGTAAATGCAAAGTCCATCAACAGTATATTTGTATATTAAAGACTCTAGCTCTGTTTATAAAGACTGTCTGTCCTGTGTCGGTCGTATCTGAGGGGGATTTCTTGTGTGTGGAAAAGCAAAATGTGAAATGAAGATAAATGCCATCACATTTCTGCCATTTCCTCCCTTCCCTCATCATTGTTTCCTTATCGTTTATATTCTTTATATTGTGATCGGGGTGTCAAAGTAAACCTGAAACATTCTTGACGTCAAAAAATGTGCAAAAAAAGTGTCAGCAGTGAGTGTCCCTAGACTTTATTTTAGGCCATTAGCCCAAGCGGTCGGCCATTCGTCATTTGACGCTGACCGTTCGCTATGAGGCGTTCAGCCAATGAGCGATAGCGGTTAGCGAGTCCTGGTTTGCTCCAGCCGGCGGAGGAGCTGTTGTCGTCGGGCATGCAATCTGTCTTTCTCCTGCTGGAGTCGGAGCTCCTGTTCCTCCAGGGAGCGGACGTAATCCGTAGCCTTCTTCAGGATGACCACCTTGGCCGCCTTGTCGTTGTGCGCTAGCTCGGGCACCTGGTCGCGCAAAGTGAGGAAACTGGAACGCAGGTCGTTGCGACGCTGGCGTTCCAGGATGTTGTGGTTGCGCCGCCGTTCGCTGTCCTCCGAGTCTGAGCATCGCGGGCTGCTGGTTTCGCTCTTCCTGATTCGCTGGCCTGGTACTGTGTTCGTGGGGGAGTTTGGGGAAGAGATCTGATTCCTGCCAGTGCGTGGGGTGCTGTTAGTGCTGCTGTCGATTTTGAGTTTCTTGCTAGGGGGAGCCGTAGGTACATCTTGCGGGTCGGAGTAGGGCGACGGGGCTGCGTAGTTATGCTGTTGCTGGTGGATGGAGGCAGTTGCCGTTCTCTTCAGAATTAACTCCTGTGGGGCTCTGCTCACCCCAGTGCCCGATCGCCCTCCCACAGAGGTCTGAGAGCTAGACACAGACGCCCCAGTGTTGGTCATCTTGCTGGTGGTGGAACGTCTTTTCTCCACTGTGACGACATCAATCTCCTCTTCGTCGTCGTCATCATCGTCTTCGTCGTCGTCTTCATCATCATCATCATCATCTAGCAAAGAAAATAAAGATAATTTCGGTTAGTATTGCCCAGCATTCCTTTACACGTATAAACAGGATTTCTTGAAGGAAACATGTTCTGCTTTGGGCGTGTGCTTGGCGAAATGGCTTTGTGTGGGCAGATGACAACTGATCAATGCTGTTTTTCTTCACAGAAACAATCTCAGTCAACCACACAACTAATCATCCGTACATACTCTGTCAAACACACAGCAGCTTGATTCTACCCAGACTGGACCACCTCAGGTTGTACCGTCTCCTTCTAACACACACCCTCTATTTACAGCATCTAATGATGGGGTTCGTAAGAGCACCAGTGTCTCACCGTGTCATATTTTCAAACAAAATTGTCTGCTGACAAGTTAGACATGCTACTTTCAGCCCTTAAAACCTGTGACACATTTCAAGAGAAGCTTAATAGCATGACGGGCCTCGGTGGGACGCCTGCTAGCGATGTTTATGAGATAATGGCCGTGATTATCAGCTAAGCCACACATGAAGCGCTTGGCATTTACTGGAGCCCGCAGCCCCTCGCTTCAAAAGCTCGCCACAACCGTCTGTCTGCGTTAAGGAGAGACCAAACGGTACAATTTGGTTTCCAGCAGAACGCAGGCGCGCGGTTACGTTTTCATTCGTTTTTTTGCCGCAAAATGAGATAATAGCGCAGGCGGGAAAAACTAGCCGCGGCGGAGCATTGTAATCGCGTGGTCCGATTATTCGCGGGCTTTGGAGAGTAACAAGGATCTTATGGCGCCTTAAGCCGGTGCCCTGGAGAGGCGCCAAGCAGACAGCTGGAGGAAAGGCAGCGCTTGTTCAAAGCCGTCACCCTGTAAAGAGAGATGACCCATCCTCTCTTTTTTCCTTCCTTCTTTTTCTAGTGATTATCATTCACGGCAGCCCTCTGGAAGATGCTCGGCCCACCGCGCGGGGAGGGTCTGCCTCCCTAGCAGACGCACGCGAAAACACGCACGCATGCGCGATGAGCCCCCTTTATCGTACACTGGTGCCCGGTGCCAGCTCTCATTCTCTCACCCACGTGTGATTGTCGTTTCGGATTTGCATTTGAAACGAGCTCGTATTTGGAAGGGAAACGACTTATTGGGGGGCACCGAATTTAATGGCTCGCCTTTCATGCACTCTGATCGTAATGCCAAACATCTGAGCTTGTGTTTAAACGTCATCTGACCCTTAATTTAGGTGCCCCGATATGTTGACCATAACAATACATGTTGATGTTTCAAAACAAAATCGTATGTCTGGTTAAAAAAGGGCTAAATTAGGCTCCGCTTTAATATTTACAGATATAGTGGAGGGCAGATAAGGACATGCTTTCCTATATGCCGCGGCTCAATGACGCTATCTCTGCATTAAGTGATTAATCAAGAGCTATCAGGCCAATGGCTCAACTCAAATGTTACCGCCATCTACCGGGTGTGCAGTACGAGTATTACATAAACTCCCCATCACCGCCCACTTACTACTGTTAGGGCTGCGGGTGCGCGTGTGACCGACAGTCTGGAATGTCACACACTAATCCGATTCAGGGCTTGTCATATGATCTTCAACAATTACCCCAATGACCACTTACAAACCCGGCCAAATATTTGACTGCCAAATGCGTACAACTATTTAGCGGCATAATCAGCCTCGGCATTTTGGTTCTTATAATTATGAGTAAAAATATTAATATTGATATCACTATATAAAACAGTATTAATACATATATTAACAAATATTAACTCATTCTTTTGTCAATTAAACATTAAAATAGTATTATTTACCTCACAGAATAATTTGTGCACAAATGCGTCAGAAACAGTCATCCTTTATGCGTCATTTATAAGTTAATAACTTGTGAACAGCCGCTGTATGTAAACACACTTACCAGAGTCGCTCGGAGTCTCATCTGCGCTGACCGACGGCAAGTGCCGCGTCCTCAGACGCGTCACACTTTGGCTGCCGCTGCTCCCGTTTCTTTTGTTGACGGGATACGGGAAAACCACAGTAGGGTCCACGCACTCCGGTATAGAGGGGCTCATCTCCGGCGCCTTGACTGTCGCGTCTTTACCGACTTCAGTACCGGCGGCAGCAGTGACGGCTTTCCCGAGTTTCTCGTTCACCACCCGCTCCAGTTTCTCCCGTGCGGAGAAGCCGCTCCACATGCAGTCCTGAAGGATGATGGAATTGTCCGTAGTATCCAAAACGGAGCCGAAGAGGTCTCCGTCCGACGCCCCCCAAATGTCGTCCTCCGGTAGGAGCAGTAGCTCGGAAGCCCAGTCCAGCGGGTCAGTTAATCCAAACCCCATCAGTGAGCAATCTCCAGCTATCGCACCCAGTTCCCCCGGATCCCCGGGAAGCGCTGCCCGGCTCGGGGAGAGAGGAGGAGTGGGCAGCAACTCGAATTTCTTCCAGATGTCCTCACCGGGCGGTGCGGCGTCTGGTCTGCAGAAGAAGAACTCGTCCTCGTCCGGGTAGAAACAGGGCTGCAAAGAGTCAAACTCCAAGTCGGAGGTCATGCTTATAGCTGGCATTCTCTCTGTTCAATAAATCTGTCAAAAAAACAACAACAGAAATGTGTTAAAACAAAAGGCACAGCAGTTTTTAAAGCACACATGTTGGTATTATAAAAAAAACTTTCGTCCTAACAAAGACAATTAGGGGATAACATGCAAAAAAATCACTTAATAGGCAAATACAACATCTAACTGTAGTGTATTGTGGGCTGCTTCAAACTAAACTGTCTTTCACGCGTTCTCTCATTGTTCACCGTTTAGTGTAACAGTGTTCATTGACTCAGTCAATAACTCTGGACTGTAATTGCGACAGGACGCGAACTCTTTCAATCAAACTGATTTGCGCCTCTTGCAAATATCGCTCCTCTTCACACAATACGCCAAAGTCAATGAGATGCATTTAAAAGCAGGTAATGTAATAAGTTGCATCCACGAAACCAGCAGCAGGAAAGATGTTGAAAGTAGGCTGGACTGCTGTCTGTAGAAGACCCGAGCTTCTTACCTCTCTGAGTGGGTTTCTTTGCCCCTTCTTTATCGCAGTCACTGTGCCCCCCGTCTGGAGCCGCACGTCCACCGCCGCCACTGAAGACTGTGGTGCGCTTTTGTGATTCGGGCTGTAAAGTATTATTCTCCGTTCGCTCCGCGCTTAGGCGACATACATACCCCGCCCACACGTGGGAGGGGCACCGGGCGAGGTATCTGCATATGCTGCGAGATTCGCTTCAGGAGACAGAAGCATCAACTCGGTTTATGTGTTTAATTTGACGATATTAAAGGCTCAGAGTCAGAATTAAAACATTACGGCCAATTGAATGACTGATGCGCAGAAGGCGATCGGAGGGTTTTTGGCGTTCCGCAGGTGTTCTCTACTGCGGGTCACTGAAATAATCGTACGCTGGTGATTTGTTGAAATGCTTTTTAATCCGAATATGAATGCGGTTACACAAGCGTTCAAAGGGATCAACCGAGAGGTGTGAATGAATCGGAGCGAGTCAGCAGCATCTCATTGTTTACGTTCAGGTCAATGAGGTAACGGCCGATCCGCGGTGTTGACTCATTTGCCCCGCCGTGTGGCCATGAGAGGAATATGCGCTGCGCCCGTCTGTTTAAACGATGTTGTGTGGCAACGCGTATTAGCTACCACTCTAAATAACTATTATATGCTATTTTATTTAAATGGTTAAAAAAACATCAATATAACGATTTAGAGTATATCAAACTGTTACTTAGCCGTCCAACATATTGAAATGAATGAATTATGGGCTGCCCTCAGCTGTTTCCATCATTCCAGCTATTTGAGAATATGATGATAAAGGGGTAAAACGATGTTTTAAAGAGGTGTTGGAGCCAACATACAAAAATAACACTTGGAAGTTAAGTTTTATAGTTACTGAGTAAAACTCCCCCCATGTGACAACTTGCCCCCGGTCTATATATGCTTAAAGTGCACAGCTTTGCCTCTCTGGTGAAAACAGTCAGCTGTGGGAACACAGCAAGAGAAGCACAGAGATCATAAGAGTGGGTTTGGGATTTGAAGGGCTCAATCTGCATGACCTCAGTCCAGGAAGAACTTCCTGTGTGAATGTGAGGGGGAGTGGGAAGTTAAAGTCTCGTTCCATGCTCGATTATTCTGTGCTGGCTTTGTTTGCTTCAGTCAGAGTCGTATAAGGTATTTGAACACCAGAGATGAACGTTCCATTAGATAACACAACGCCAAACCAGGTTTCCTCCGAAATCATATGATGACACTTCACTTTTATAGACCATTTCTATATTGTTTTGTCATTGTAAATCCTACAAACACCTTTTGTGAGATGTTTTCCTTTATATTTGCCTCACACGTTGACAGACATTCATTATTGAAGTTGTCTTAGTGTGTCCACTGTACATTTCCTGTTATAAATTTGCAAGTAAAAACATCATAATAGTACAAGGCGAATCGCTCATGTGTTCCAAATGAGTTTTAAAATACGGAAATGGCTTCAAATTCCAGTCATCCATGATAATGGCTTTAAATTTGTCTCTTTATTTATTATGCCATTAAAAATGATTGTTTTATGCCCCAAAAACATCAGCATGTCAAAACATGCGAAAGTGCCAAAGCTACACACACAGACAGAGAGAGAGAGAGAGAGGCTGTGTGTGTGTATTCATGCAGTGCTGTCTCATGTTTTCCTGTCTTACTGAAGCAGTGGGCGGAGCAACATTTGGATGGTTAAGCAATTGGGCCAGTTTGGATAAAACATTCATATTTAGAGAAAATACAAAAGCAAAGCATAAAGACTCAATGACAACAGGACAAGAGACAATGAGCGCACACAGGCCAGGAAGTCAGGAAGTCGGGCCCGGGCGCTGCTCCTCTGCTCTGGTATGCAGAGTGTGAAGAAGAAGTTCAGCTTTACTGCCTGAAAGGTGTCAGAGGTGCTTTTGATTGTGTAACGAGTGTTTACTCTGACCTATTGCTTGTTAAATACATCCAGCCGAAAATGAAGCTAGACCAATCGAAGATGGTTTACATGGTCTTCTAGCCTGGTCAGACTGGTCTGTTTACTGGTTTTAGAAAGGTCTGGGCCAGCAGACCTTATAGGAGCATTTTTTTCTTTTTTCTTGCTTTCCTTCTGTCTCTCTAATAATTTACTGTTTATCTAAAAATATATTAAAACAGAGACATTCCATTGACTTCTATTGTTTTTATGCACAGCTACCTATTATTACGATAACCATAACCTAAGCATAACAAAACTCATTTTACAAATGAAGATGTTTTCAAAGGGAGGTTTTGTTCAGGTTTGTCGAGTTTTGCTCAGTTTTGGGTACAAATGTCTCCTAATTTACAAAGTAAAACCACACACACACACACACACACACACACACACACACACACACACACACAGAACTCCAGTAGATTTTGCTTCACTTTGGAGCCCCACCTTTAATCAGCAGACCTGTCAATCACAGCAGATTCCACAGTGGCACATCTCCTTAACAAATGACAGACAAATTTAACTTTGTTTCTGTTCAGCAGAATTCAATTAGTAACCTCCAGCCTTGCTTCCTCTCCCCCACACAGAACACCTCTTTAAAGTGCCTTCCCAAACCCCTTTAAACAGCTCCCATCCTGCAAGAGGGTTACTTTGCTCCTATAGTGAGAGGAGGTACATTTTTAGATGGTAAGAACGTTTCCCTAACATTTCCATCCAAATAACAAAAAACGTTACAAATGTTGTTTTAAAAGTTCTTGGAATCTTTCAAACTTTCAGTTTTTTTAGACATTGTTTTAACGTTATTGCTTGGTTTTAAGAACATGATTCATGCATTTTTTTAAATCCTGTAACGTTTATAAAACACTACACTAGTTATTTAAGAATAGCGTTTTTGATACATGATACTGCAGGAACATTTTTTGATCATGTGATCAAGAGAACTGAGAATGAGGATACATGGTCTTCCTGCTATCACAGCTGCTCTGATAGACCAGCATTATCGACATATAGTGGAACCGGTAAAAGTGTGAGATATGATCTTTGGCATCTCTCCCTTCCTCTGCCATCATAGAAGATTGTATATCATTCTTTACTAGTAACGGGTTGGCAAAGTTTATGAGTCAGCTGGACGCAGTACAAGTCAGAGCAACTACTAAAGGAATTTAGCCAATCAGAATATCCAGGTTACTTGAAATCTGTCCAGCTCTCTCATCTGCGTGGTGTAATTTTTTGGTATGCTTTAAGTGCATGTTGAATTCATAATCTTTATTTACAAATCCCAAATCTGTGATTTGAAATCGGACCCTCTGCCTCTTTCTTCTCTCTGGGCGTCTGTGTAAGTGTGCGCTTGTACAGTGTTTACGTTACTACATATGCTGTATGCTTTCGTTTGATTTCCCTTCTGGTTCAAGTAGACAGAGATAAAAGATTAGCGCCATAGAAAACCGAAGCCCCTCTCAATGTAAAGGGGAATTCCACATAGCTGACTGAAATAGTAACCAGAATCTTCACTTTACATCTCTGACGCTGTTTCCTGCCCTTACCACAGCATCAGCTTTAAATACGACATCTGTCGCAGTTCCAAAAGACCAAAAACACAGGCGTTCTGAAAGCAAATGTTAAGAAACGTGAGTCCATTTAAACCACATCTCTGTCTCACAGACCTGACGTCCGAGCACAGTTTGAGACGTTGTTGAGAGCGCCTTAAAACTCCAGAGAAAAACATACACCATAAGCATTAGCAAATATCTCTGTTGGCTTTATTTTTTTAAAATGTCATTGTTCTTGAAACAGCAATGCTTTACATAGATATTAAATATTATATATATATATGTATCTTTTTCTCTCCCTTGCCCATTTTTTTAACCATGGCTTCATTCACCATCTTACTCTTCAGCTTCTTGTCCGAACAATGACTGAGGACAGACTAGCAACAAACATGTAACCTAAACCGCTCCTGTAGAGCAGCAGGCTGGTGCTTCTGTTGGCGTTTCCGCAGGTCACACTGCCTTACATTTTCAACTTGCCATGAAGGCTGCAGGTAGAGCTGACGAGTGTGTGATTGAGCGTGTTAAACTCAGTTGGTTTGAACTGTGTTTGGTATTTCACACTGTATCACACGGTTTGCGATGATTTATTACTGCAGAGGCCTGTTCGAACAGAAGGTTTCAGCTCAGATGAGACTTTGATGAACCTCCAGCTGGTTTATTTGGGCAGGAAGTTTTGTGCTGTATGTAGGAACCACCACATCTGCATTCAGCCCCTATTAGCCTGATACACCTACAGATTACATCTCTTCTCATACAGTTAGATTACAGTTAGATACAGTTAAATAAACGCACAGTAAATCTATCAAGGAGAGTGTTTTTGTCTTGTTAAAGATCAAAACACTCTACAGTATATTAACTTAAGTCATTAACAAGAATTCTTGTATTCTTAATTGATCAGTAACTCTTGTACACTGAAATATGCATAAATGTGACACATTTTTTAAAGTTGCATTAAAACATTAACATAAATGTTAATTGACAGGATCTGATGCACATTTTATTATGTTAAATTGTTCTTATAATAAATTAAAATCAAAGTAAAGTGCTATGAAGTTTGACTCTTATACCCCTGCAAAGTAAATGACTGGTTTGATTATCAGATGTGATAAGCAATACACACACACACACATACACACACACACACACATTATTTACCTTTCTAAATTGGTATTTCTATACACAGCTAGTTATAAACACTATAACCTAAGCCACACTCTAACCCTAACAGAAATCATCTGCATTTTTACTTAACTAGTATATGGTGAAGTATATATGCACACACACAGCCAGTCCGTTCATGCACACGTCCTCATAAATCAGCTACAGAAAAGAAACATTAAATCTCGTACATTTTTGTTTGTCACATCAATGATGTTTCTGATGCTTTGATGAGTTTGAATACAAGCTCTTACTTGCCACACAGGGGCTTTTTAAGAGCTAATGGTGAATCACTTGTTTATTCAGCCTGACACTGAAATGTATTGTGGATGCTCGGAGGTCCACTTTTAAGTGATGTGAAAAGCAGCTGTAGCATTTATGCCCGTCTGTCTGCCTAACAATCTTATCCGTTTCATTCTCACGATGGGAGTGGATTCACACAGCCAGGGCTCTTGAGTAAACCTGTCACTCATTTTAGGAACTTGTTTGTCCGACCGCTCTGACAGTTTGAGTTAAAGCTCTGGCGAAATATGTTCAGTTTAAGAGGCCAGAGCGGAAAGCTTTAAAGGTAGAGCGTAAACTGTGTGTGTGTAAATTTGGCCTCGGCCAGGCAGGTTAACGACCCCATTGTTGCATTTTAAAAACTATGGGGCACCATCCACTGACTCGCCATGAATCTCCTGTGTCAGTATTAGTTAAAGGGACAGTTCACCCAAAAATGATGCAAAAATCATTTACTCACCATCATGTCATTCCAAACCTGTTTGACTTTTTGTCTTCTGTGGAAGACAAAAGAAGAAGTTTTGAGAAATATCTGAGTGGTTTTGTGTCCATACAATAAAAATCAATAGGTGCCACTGTTGTTTAGTTACCAGCATTCCTTAAAATATCACAGGTTTGGAATGACACAAGGGTGAGAAAATGATGAAAATTTTTCATTTTGGGGTGAATTATCCCTTAAAGTTCAAATTTTTGTGTGAGGGTTTGAGTCTACATGTGTATCTGTGACTTTAATTAAACAGCATAAAATATATTTTAGACAAATATACGTACAAATTAATATGTCAACATTTCTCATCAAAGTTGTCCCCATTAACCACAATTAACACAAATCTAAACAGAAACTTGCACAGAAAAGCTACAGTCTTCATTGGTGAATGCTGGTGATCAGCTGTATGTTTCTTTTTTAAGATTGGCAAAATAAACTGAACTGAATGTTCTGTCACTGTGATACGCTCACATATAAAAACATATCTAAAACGTTCTTTCAACCAACTTCCCAACAGTTTACAGACAACACTAACTATAACAGATGTTTGTTTTCCAATAGATAAGAAGTGTGTAGATATGCTGCAGACCCCCCCCACACACACACATGAGTAAACACTTGCTTTGATGATACGGGTGAAGAGACATGGTTTCATGTCATACGGATAAGGGCTGAAGATAAGGCTTTCGGAAATATGTCGCCACGTTTGTGTGTGACATTTACAGATGCAATAATCCAGTTTTTGTTATCTTCTGCTCCGACCTGCTTAAACTCAACGGTGTGTTCCTAGAGGTCAGAGAGAATCAGCTCTCTCTCCCTCTTTATCCCAGTGTGTTTGTTTGAATCTATGGGGGTCATTAGGCGACTACACATTTGCCTGATCACAAAGGCAGGGATGGTTAATATGTTTCAACACCTCCATTAGGGTTTGTTCATTGTGTGTGGGTATATATAGGACCCCCCCCACACACTCTCTCAACACGAACATACATCTCACCACCTAAAACTGAGAAATGGAGTAAGAGGAGGAACAAGAGCCCAAACCAGAACTACAGCACTTCCTGCCAACGTGCCCAATCTTGCCTGCATCAGATCTCGCTTGTGGGAAACGAGCGGAAAATAAAGAGAGGTGAGAAAGAACAGCTGAGAGGAGAGCGGAGATAAGAGAGTCCACATGGAGAGGAAAGTGTAACGGGTTTGGGCCAGGCTGAGAGTCAATGGGATGTTAGAACAGGAATAAACAGGAAGAGTGTGTGTGTGTGTGTGTGTCTGGTTATCTAACTCCACTCCGATCTACACTGACTACCACTTTCCTGCCACCTTCTGATCCCCTAAAAGCGAACATATCCGGCCATAATTTTAGCCTTTATAGGACTCGTGTGTGTGTGTGTGTGTGTGTGTGTGAGAGAGAGAAATAAAGCCTATTGGAACACTCTGTCAGTGTACTATTTAAAAAGCTACAAAGAAAGGTACTTAAAAATGAAAACACAACCCCCCACCTGAAGCCCAACAAAGTGTAAATGACGTAATTGCTATTTGATCTTTTGGATAATAAGGATCATAATATAATTTCGAAAATATAATTATATACAATTATCTTTAATACGTCGCCCTCATCAAATATCTCCAAATCTGTGTCCAATCTGTATTAAGACTTCCACCCAATAACATGCAGAGACAAGATGGGTTAGAATAACAAAGCAGGGCTGGTCTGGTTCTCACCCTTTAACCTGTTTTTGCTTGCGAATCAATTTGTACTTTAACAAAATAAAAAATAAAAACTAAAGCCAGAAACACTTAATGTAAGTAAACAAACATAGGTGTGAATGTTTGGCTAACATACTGTAGGAGTGCAGTCGTGCATACATGCTGCAACAAA
>JAZGTJ010003702.1:14484-34075 GCA_036877575.1 Botia almorhae
AGGTACTTAAAAATGAAAACACAACCCCCCACCTGAAGCTCAACAAAGTGTAAATGACGTAATTGCTATTTGATCTTTTGGATAATAAGGATCATAATATAATTTCTAAAATATAATTATATACAATTATCTTTAATACATCGCCCTCATCAAATATCTCCAAATCAGCGTCCAATCTGTATTAAGACTTCCACCCAATAACATGCAGAGACAAGATGGGATAGAATAACAAAGCAGGGCTGGTCTGGTTCTCACCCTTTAACCTGTTTTTGCTTGCGAATCAATTTGTACTTTAACAAAAAAAAAAAACTAAAGCCAGAAACACTTAATGTAAGTAAACAAACATAGGTGTGAATGTTTGGCTAACATACTGTAGGAGTGCAGTCGTGCATACATGCTGCAACAAACCTCAGTACTATGATAGAGTTACCGAATATCTGTGCTGTTAAACCGGGTGTGTTATTTTTACGGTACTTATAGCTACAAACACATTGACAGTTTAACTAACTTGCTGAGCAAGATTCTCTTCAAACTGTTGCGCCACCGTGACAGTACTGACTGTAGAAGAAGAGACTCTGCGTTAAGGTTAGCTTTAGCGCCCCCTGTGGTGATGTTCAGAATGCAGGCAGTGGTGAGGTTACTTTGTGTATTGACACATCACACGAGCAACAACATATTGAATTAAGAAGCGTTTGCCTTTATGTAAATGTTTAGAGTAACATTGTGACACTACATAGGTTGCGCAAAAAAGATTTAAAGAAACCGAAATAATGTGGGAATAGCTGCTTTGGAACATTCCAGGGACCAGGGAATGTTTTCAGAACGATGGCTAACGTTCTGTAAATGTTCTCTTAAAGTTCTCTAAAAATGTTCTTGTGTAACATTAGTAGAATGTTGTTTAACGATATGTATCGTATTTATCAAAATTGTTATTCTTGAGTGTCATGGAGCGTTTTAAAAATGTTACACGATTAAAAACGTTTGAATAATGTCCTCACAACCAATCAATAACGTTAATGCAATGTCTTAAAAACTGGACATTTTGAACATTCCTACAACTTTGACACATTAATTAATACATAACATTTTAACACGTTTCTGTTACTTAATGGAAATGATAGGGAACATTTTTACAACCTGTAGTGAGAAGCTTTGTAATTTGTTGAACACCCGTTGAGGAAAAGATTGAAATAATGAGCTGGACTGTGAGTGTTTTGTTTAAGTGTTTAAGATTAGATTCTTGCTTGTCTGTCACTCAGTACATGAAAGAACGAGACTGACTAGATTTGCAGGGCATGTCAGTGTGTCTGAGGGTGAACCTCAAACATGACTCAAGCTGACTTATGAAGCTGACTTATGCTAAACATTACAGCACACGACACAGATATTTGTAGTCGTCATGTCATTTATTGGTTTGATTTATTTCTTCCGAGCACAGTTTGTGACATTGTTGACGTCTCTTCTAAAACTAGTTAAACACATTGTGGCAATTTATCTAAAAAGAAGGAGACTTCAGCAAGTGTCTCAGGAAGTCTTCAGTTTAAGCAGCTTTAATCTTATTGCAGAAAAAACAAATGAGGCGTTTAAGTACCTTAGCTGGTATAGCATTGTGTTAGCAGCGCAAACGAATGTGGGTTCGACTCCCAGGAAACACATACGTACAGATGCAATGTATAACTTTAGGGAACTGTAAGTCGCTTTGGATAAAAGCATCTGCCAAATGCATAAATGTAAATGTAATATAGCTATATTAAATAGACAAAAGTTTAATTGTTTTGACATACACCACTGGCTGAAGATTCATGAATGATGAATTCCTTCTCAAAGGTAAACAATCACTTCATTGGCTGTGTATAGCAGTGTGTGTAAACAGTGCTTACAAAAAGAATTTGACCTGACACAAAGTCACAAAAACACATCACACAAAACAATAGCACACCACTATACATAATCGTGTGTGTGTGTGTATGTGTGTGTGTGTGTGGCTCGTCAGTGATGTGCAGCTGCTGTCATCATGTCTCTCTTCTCTGAAGCTACACCCTGCTGTTGTCAGGACAAGGTCTCTGATGTATTGGGTGACATTAGAGTATTGACAGGAATGTGTCCAGGACTTTTTCCACTCGACACACAAACATGTCGCTAAGTGACCGGCTGGCCGTTGAAATGGAGATCAAGATCAAACTGAGATCTCTCCTACACGTTAAATAATCGCCTTTGTTCTTCAATCTGATTGGACAAATATTGTGTTACTAGGTATAGGAGGCCATTCTATATTGTGAATATAATCACAGCTAACAGGCGTTGTTGTGCTATATTATATTTACACTCTAGCGTGGTTTCAAATGCATATTGCTTTAAAAAACAGTTACCACGTAATAAAAATATAAAATAATAATATTAACAGGATTTATTATTATACAGTATATATACACGATACAGTCCCTGATATGTAAACGGTAACAAAAACGTGCTAGGCAAAAAAAATGCATTAAAATACTAGTCAGCATTCAATCAGCAACCATAACCGAAACTATCTGTTTTATAAACCCCCTATTGTTTCAACGAAGTATCTTGTTCCACACAGAAATGCAAGATTATTATGCATATGTCTTTCATGTACTGGACTGGTCTCAGTGCCCCTCAATTTTTCTTCTGAATTTCTCTTTGAGAATAAATAACAGCAAAATTAGAGCAAAGGAGCAAGAGCTTCTAATATCTTATTGGGACTGTAATTAACTACCGTTCTTCAGCTTGTGGTTGTGTGTGTGTGTGTGTGTGTATGCCGTTTAGTCCGCTGGGTTCACCTGTTGTGAGGAAACCTGCCAGACATGACAAGCCGCTCCATCTGTCTGGTGAGGCTGAGCTCTGTCTCAGGGGAGATAGACGATGACAGATATGAAGAACTGCCGATGACCCGTGTCACTGGCTTAAACTGACCCACCCACACACACACTCCAACAAAGACTCATGCATAATACACAACACAAAGACAGACAACAAAGAAAACAATACAGTTTTTATTATTTCTGTATTGGGGTTGTACCGGGTGGTTTTAAATATTAAAGATGCATTCATTCATTTTTACATTACATTTAAAACATAACACTTGTAACATGTAACAAAAGACAACAGCTTTCGGAAAATATGATTTTTAATAATGACCTTAAATTCCAGTCAAAAAAAAGTCAGTGACCTAGAAGCTGTCTTATTTTACAAAAGGCAGGTTGCGTCCTCATGGTGGCCAAAATAAATATAAAACGTAATTTCATGATCCTATAATCTTATTCCACACAAAATTATAATCTTCTGGACGTACAATGCAGAAAAACATGACCTTACCAGGAGAATAATTAAAAACAAATATAGTCTAAATTGACCCGCTTTACCTTTAAACATACAAAGGTTGTTCCAATCAAAACCGCAGTCCAAACACACAGCCTAATGTACACATACTGAGAGCAAATGTTAGCCTGACTCATGTGTCAGCCCAGCACACATCTCAGATCTGTGCTTAACCCTGAGCTTTGTGTGCGGGGGGACAGCAGTAGCCCGCAGCCAGAGGCCTCTGACTCCCTGGGGTCATCGATTGCCCTCCGCCGGCCTTCATCTTGCCTCCGACCCCCTCTTCATCATCATGTGATCCTAAAATCAATTATGACATTCTTCTGAACTGAAGTCATTTCCTTATTGCTACTATTCATTGCTTACTGTGTAGCTATTCAACAAGTCTAACTCTGTTCCCCGTCTCTCTCTCTCTGTCTCTCTCTCAGATGACAAGTATTGGCTTTCTCCTTTCTGGTCACACGGAGTGTGTGAGGAATGTGTGCGAGCTTCAAACAACCTCCTGTTGGAACTCACAGTCTATTCTGTGCATTCCTGTCTCGCTGCCAGCTTTGCCCAGCCAACTGCCCACCCTCACATGAGCTGCAGTGAGAGAAAACATCCGTCTGACAGTGAGATCTGACTGGCACTCATACTAATGAGTTCTGGTGTTTCAAACTTTTATTAAGCCAATGTTTCCCAAACGTTTTACAACGTCATACCCATCCAAACAATAAACGTTCTTTTGTGTATCTCCTCTCTCTGGACTACAGACGCATAAAGTATGGTATATTAATATTGTACAACATTATATGCTATATTGTTATGCATTATATTGTACAAAATAACACAGTTATATCAAACCTTATTTTTTTAATTAATTTTTAATGAAACTCGCCAATTAATGAAAAGGGCATGAAGTGACTCTGCAATGTTTGTTTCTACTTGAGAGAGTTTGTGACTCATATCCAAAGAGTTTGAGATTTTTTTACACACAGTTTATGTCTCTATTTATGTATTTATCTGCTAAACGAAATACAATGTATTGTTGTATACAATAAAGAAATACAATGTATTCTCCATGCCAGTAAGTGGAGAAAATTAATGTCCAGCCCTATTTGTTTGTATGCGTTTTTATTTTATTTGTATTTGTTTTACACGAAAGTAAACTTTCATAAATTCCCGCGTGTGAAAATGTCAATAAGCGCACGTTACCATTGACGCGTTTCGCTCGAGCGAGTGTTTTCAATTGACTTTAACGGACGTCAAACGCACGCTCTCCAGGTGCGTTGACTGAGGCGTTGGCGGCGAGAACGCGTTAGCGGAGGTCAAGGGCGAAAGTAAAGTCAACTGCTTTGTGCAAACGCGGAACGATAAACCTCCGTTTGGACAGCATCCGTTACAGCGTTCAGCCGTTCTGAGAAACACCGGGCGGGAAGAGATGAGCGTCGAGACGCCGGAGAAACGCGGTGCGGCAGGTACGTGTATGAGATGATGACAATTCCAGTTCAATGCCGAGCGCACACTCAACGCTTGATTGCAAAATATATATTAATAAGCTTCGTTTATTTTACGCTGACATAGACACTGTGCTGTTTAGTTGTTTGCTTGTGGAAAATACGCGAACTCGGTCTCAATGTCATTTATATTTAGTCGTTTATGAAAAAGTTTGCGTTGTCACCTCACGCACGCCAGTTTGGGAACTCATTTAATACTACATTTAAATTGATTTTAATTTCCTAGTAGAAAATATAATGAAGATAAGGGATCAATGTACTGTTATTGCAAAACGGATGACTTTTTGTAATTGCGCATATAGGTTAACTATGTGTCTAATATGTGTGTAACTAATATTAGAACTAACCAGCAGTTCTGAATTGACTGGATCAAAACCTTGTCCATAATAATTGATTTTGAAAGGTCCCTTTTAATGGAATTGCTTCAAAATGTCTGTGTACATAATCATCTTTTGCATCATCCTGATTCTTGATTCATGAGTTATGTGTTTGGTGAGGTGATGAAGTGTGTGTATAGGAAATTTAAGGAAGGGTGTTGTATTATTCAATGGAGCAGTTGGGTGTGTGTGCAGAAGAGCAGAAACAGGAAGGTAGATCGCCAGTGGCCAGTGTGACTTCCTGTGGAGGTCGGGGCTGGAGAGGAGGCCCATGGGAAATGGCCATAATCACGGCCATCAGCATGATTAAACCTCTTTAAACCACCCAGAGAGAAAGACAGAAAGAGAAACGAGGAAAGTTCACAAGAGGCAGAATTAAGAGTGGTTTCTTTGAAGCAGTTCCGTTACAGTTGTGTGATACTGGAGCGAGTTGTGTTGTGGGTCTCGGTGATGTTGGATCTGCTGGGAAAGTCCCCCGTGCGCACACAACACCATCTGATCAGAAAGGGTTTTGAGTTATGAATGTTTTTGTATTGTACAGCATTACGCGCCAATGAAAGCGCACATGCAGTGTTATATACTCATAAAACGGATCGGTCTGCCTCTGAAATCTGGTTAGATGCACCAGACCAAACCACCTAATGAACCATATTGCGCGGCTGAGTAATTAGTAGTTTACTGTGATTATTGGTATTAAGAAGTGGAATAATTTATTATGCATTGGCATCTTTTAATTTTGGTTTTATCACGTTTGTTATTTATGCATTTTACGGTAGACACTTTTATCTAAATCAGCTTTAAATCTGTGCTTTTCAATCATACTTTTTATGAACACATGCATATCTAGGGAATCGAACCCATGACCTTGGTGTTGCTAGCTACTATGCTCTACCAGTATGCTACAGTGAACCATTGATGAGACCATCCTTGCGTAGTCCCAGCGCTTAAGCGCTTTTCCTGTGCTGTGTTTAATGTTATACTGTGTGTGTCAGTGTGACAGTAGTGTGTATGTTAGAGAGAGGCCTTCATCAGGCTGCTGATGGGCTAAATGAGGGTTCTCTGTCTGTCAGTACGATGGCTGAGGGGAAGAAAACTCTAATTGAGCTGCTAAGTGTTTTAATTAGTGAGCACGGGGTAAGTGGCACCACAGGGGCCTTGCTGGATGAAATGAGAGACATACTTGCAAGTTGCAGCTATCTACCCTGCTAAAAATTGTTGTTTGTACAAACGCTTCCCTAACGTTTCCATTACGTAACAAAAATGTTAAAAATGTTGTTTTAATGTTCTAGGAATGTTTAAGACATCCACTTTTTTAGATGTTGTATTAACATTATTGCGTGGTTATATAAGAATGTTGTTCAAACATTATTTTAAACTTTTAAAATCATTCCACTAACATTTTAAGAACATAACATTTATAACATTTTAAGAATATAACAATTAACAATATAGATATATAACGTTAAAAAGCGTTCTTGTAACATTACTTGCCGGAATGTTTTATGATAATCTTGAGAAAACTCTTAGAGATTAATGTACACGCATAATTAAACAACTTAATGGGTGTGTAGACATTCAGTCACACACACACACACACACACACACACATATATATATATATATATATAGAACCATAAGGAATTCCATTCATAGACTGTAAATGATGTCACCACATGGCGGCACAAAATGATGAATGTATGTCTCTGCAGGACAGGAAGTGTGCGTTTGTTCTGCATTCTGCTGCTTCCTGCGCTGGAGGTGTTGTGCTTTCCACCGTTAAAATCAGTTTGAGCACGTAGCTGTGCCAACCGGATCTGTAAGAGGTTCGGACACACTCCCATACATAAAGCCCAATGTATGGAAAATAAGGCCACACACACACACACACACACTTTTCACACATTTTTGGGATCTTATAAAAGCCTCATGTGTGTCTCTAATTTGATCTTTTGATCATTGAGCAGGATGTTCTGTGCTGATGTTTCTGTCATGTGCATAAACGATATCACCGCCTCGAGGGGGAATATGGGCTCATATGAGGCTCATGTGATTGTGACGGGCATTATCACTATTGCCCATATCTAATGATACTATCTCTTCACAATGGGCTCAACAGATGCCGTTATGCTAGCAGGCTACAGAATTCCTCTGGAATCGACAAAGAATGTCATGTGTGTTCAATGGGCCTAACACACCTTCCAACAGAACATTTCCATTTTTTCATATAAAAGAACACAATAATGTACGTAAAGTAAATTTACTTTATGTACCCTAATGTTTGTAGTTTGTTTGCAAACAAAAACATCCTAAATGTCTCCAAAGGGCATTTTGGGTCCCGAAAATACTAGTGTTGAGTAGGAACACAGTGTGAGTGAGTGAGAGAGAGGAAAATAGAGAGAGAGACCATTTTAGTATAATTTCATTAAAGCAGGAAGTTTCTCCATCCTAAAACACTAAATACGTGTTGTCATTTCCTGTGGCACTCACAGTTTAATTGAATAAGAAAAGTTATGAGCCGCTGTGGCTGATGACAGGGGAGAGGAAATGTGAAGACACACACACACACACACACAGACACACACACACACACACACAGTCCATTCCATCTCGAATCAACATCATGAGACTCTCAGCATCCAAAACACACTTTTAATTGGCATCCAATTCAATTAGACCAGATGAGGTTCTGGTCATTTATAGCTTCAAAGCCAATGAAACCAGAAGAGGTTTTTTAGGTTTATGGTTCTGAGTACTTAAAGAAGAGAGAGTAAACGTACTCTGTAGGAAGGCAGTAAATGTGTGTGTGTGCGCGCGTGCGTGTATATGTATACGTGTGTCAGTGCTTGATCTCTTACAAATGGTTATTGTAACAAATGGTTTTAATATTTAATATGGTAAGATAAAAACATAAGAATACCATGAAACACGTCCAGAACATTTAGTATTATCATGTTACCCTGTTTAAAAAAACATGACCCCGCCCTCTGTGCTTGTGCACCCAATCACAGATCAACTCGACATTCATTCAATTATCTGGGCACAAGATAAATTAAATGGGAAAAAATAATACATGGAGCAAAGCGTCGTGTTTCATTATTGTCCGCGTTTGAGAAACTGTGTCTGTATGTCAATGCTGAAGGCGGTTGCCTTTTGTAAGCAGATTTCCGATTTTTGTCGTGATTTCAGTGTTGTGTGAGGTCAAAGGTCAGAGACCCGAACAACCAGTCGGGGATGCTGCTTTGGTCGAACCACCCGGACTGTCGCGACCAGAAAGAGGCGGAAACGTACAGATGTTGCGCGTTAGCGTGAGGAAAGTGTCTTAAACCAATCAGAGCTTTCTCATGGGAACAGGGAGACACTACAAACAAACCGCGATAGAGTCGCACCCCTCTCCAGATCTCTTGGGTTAATGCAGGGGTCAAAGGTCAGGGGCCGACCCTCTGAACAATGCTGAGGATTGTTGATTTGAGCACTTAGAGGGGATCTTGGGTAACTGAGGTGTGGACATGGTTTTGATGTGTTACTTACAACATGTGTCGCAGCCGTGGGTGGAGTTTTGCCGTCAGGTTGCGACCAATATCACTTTTAATGAATAATTTTACAATGGCGTCTATATGTGAGCTGGCCATAAAGGTTGGTTGGAAAAGATATAATAGCAGCCAAAGTTTTAGGTTGTAAGAAGAGATCCCCAACATTTCCATAATAGCAACTAAAACGTTGACAACAATGAACTTTGAAAACATCTAGTTTATTTAGACATTGCAATAATGTTGCTGTTTGGTTCTAAGAACGTTTTTCAAACTGTTTTAAATTCTGTAACGTTTTAAAAACGTTCCACTAGCAACTTAAGAATAACATTTTTGATGTATGATTCTGCTAATGGTATTGCAAGAATGTCTTTTTGAGAGCTTTTAGAGAACATTAGCCAATGTTGTGTTGACTCGTGCAGAACTGAAGGGCCTATATGTAGAACACACACACATACACACACACGCACACTCACACTCTCAGCTATTCTAATCATTTCACAGTTGTTTGTACGGGCTATCTTTGTTTATTGCTGTTATCTGAAGTGTTTGTGTGTGAATGTGGTGTTGAGAGCTTTGGCCCCTCCCTCTCCAGGGTTGATTGATGAGTTTGAACTGGTGTGTCTCATGAGTGGGGTTGGGGGGGTCAGCGTTGCTTTGATTTCCGTCCGGTTGTTCTGGGATATGTCCATTTCTCTGTCCTTCTCTCTCTTGGTTTTCTCTGTCAATATCTGATGTTGCTTGTCTATGTTTTGTAGGTCCAAAATCCTTCAGTTGTTTAGACATTGTATTAATGTTATTCATGGTTATAAGAACACTATTCAAACATTTAATTTTGTTATGTTGTTATGATATGTGATGTATAATGTTTAAAAAGTTCTACTTTAATTCGTTCTATCTTTAATGGTTTAAAATAAAATAAAAAAGGAAAATCGAAACACAAGGGAAGTCGACGTTTTATTTCTGTGTTAATCAACATTGTACAATAAATGCTGTCAATTGAGCCTAACGTGTGTTGAACCCGCAACGGCTCTTTAAGGTTTGAATAATCTCTCTCTGGCTCTCGGCTTCCGCACTAACTCATGTTCTTGTCCCGCGGCTCTTCAAAAAGTAATTTAAAGCGATTGAGAATCCAGTTCATCATCATTGAGACTCATTTGGCTGGACTAATGATGTACTTCCCTTGTTTATATGTGCTGGTGTTTCGCTCCCTCGGTCGAGACTTTCTGTTAATACTGAGGATTTCTGAGAGTGAGGCTTTTCTGCAGCCAGCCTGTGAAATGCTTGTCAGCATTAGACCTGTATCTGCAGGCTGCAGAGGTTTCACATAAGACAGAATTTCTTGAAAGCCCCTTCCAATTTATCACTCAAGCTCTCCATGGCCAGCAGATGTGTGTGTGTGTGTGTGTGTGTATGGATGGACTAATTCCTCTAGTTGAGACTGACCAGACCACTGCTCTGTTCTCAGGGTTCACATATGGACTCACACATGTTGTGGGGTGAACACACACATTGAATCGGCAGAGAAATTCATTCATTATTCATTCAAAGAATGTTCCGGGTTCAATGCATGTCCATCTCTATTGATTACCACAGAAAATGATTTTACTTTGTCCCTCAGGTTCAGAGTAATGTACTATTACTGTAGCTAAAAACAATTAAACGAGTCAAAGTGTTTAATAAATGACTGAATGAATGAATGACTGGGGATTTAAACAGTTCCCCTTACCCCATTGACTTCCATTGTGAGTGCCTAACACCCCTGCTAACAGGGAACGTTCTCAGAAAGTTGGCTAATGTTGTCTAAAAGTTCTTTCAAAGTAATCAAAAAAGTTCTTGCAGTAATGTTAGTAGATTTTTTGTAATGTTTTGTATCATATAAAAATGTTATTTTTAATTAGTTAGTGAAACACTACAAGGTTTGAATAACGGTTTTATAACCGAGTTAATACAACATCTAAAAAACTGGACATTCTGGACGGTCACATGATTTTGGCTTTTTTTTCTTTTCTAGTTTAACTAAGCTGGTTAGATTAGGTCTATTTGCGTGGTTTTGAAGGGGTTTTGTGTGCTTTACAGCCGGTCAATCCGGCATAGGCTGGTTTCTGCAGGTTTTTTAGAAGATAAAGGATCTAAGACTAGTCAAAATAACTTACTGTGTTAATGGACACAGATGCTGTTGAATGAGATTCATTTGTATCATTGAATCCACACGTTTGAATAATAACTGCTGAATTTGATGCTCTTGTCTTTGGAATGTTGACAGATGGAATTATGACCTGTGATTTCCACATATCTGCTGAGGTGAATCTGAGGAAGGGGATTATCAAGGGAAATCACTGTTCAGAAGACGATTAACCTCTCTGCTGTCCATAAAGCTGAACATGCTTTCATTGTGTTGACAGCGTTTCATTTTTCAAACGCTCCTCTCGCTGTTTTTTATCTATCCGTCAGAATTAAACGCTCACCGCGGCCTCCGTTCTGAGCGCGTCGGTGCCCGCATCATAAATCAACATGTGATCTTGTGTGTATGTGTGTGTGTCTGTCTGGATCTTCCGGTATGAGGTTGTAAATAAAGTGTCTTGTCACTAATAGATGTGTGTGTGTGTGTGTGTTGAGTTCGTCGATGTGTGCGTGACTGAACATTACCTGTGTTACACAGCATATCCTGTATCCTTTACACCTCTTGACAGCCGACCCAGCAGGGGTCACGACCTTTGGCTTATCTTCAGCTTTGATCTACCCCAGTACCCAGCTAACAATTTTAGGTTGTAGGAACGTTTCCATAAGGTAACAATGGTGTTTTGAAAGTGTTCCTGGAATGCTCAAACCATCCGGTTTTTAAGCTGTTGTATTTGTACTGTAGTTGTATTGTAATGGTATTGCTTGGTAAAAGAACATCATTCAAACTTTCTTTAATTCTGTAACGCTTTCAAAACATTCCACTAAAAGCGTAAGAATAATGTTTTTGATATATGATATCACGTTAAAAAGGTTCTACTAATGTTACAGCAAGAATGTTTTAAAATACCTTTTAAAAAGGAAGTTCTAGAGAACGTTGGCCAACGTTCTAAGAATGTTCCCTGTTAGTCGGGTATTTGCGCTGCTCTCCCTCCAGGGACACTCTCTCTCTCTAAATCTCAGTGGTTCACCAGGCAATGTCAACAACAGCTAGGAGCCGTAGGGTAAGGGGTCAGAGGTCGGGACCCCTGAGAACCTGCTAGTGTTGCCACAGGAGTGACCACTGGCTGCTGTGTTTTTTTCTGGGGTTTTTTTGGTAAACCACTGACAGGGCCGGATGACTGTTGTTTGAAATCTGACAACAATTAAATCGCCCTTAACAAGCCATCTGATTTCCCTGGAGCTTCACATCAATACGCCGTCGTCCTCGTTAGCACGTGCATTTATTCATTTATTCAATTATGCGTTCACCTATCGACTCACTTCGGCCAAAATGTCTCCGGACGTCCACGCGTGTGTTCGTGAATAAATAAATGCGTCTTCATGCATGAATAGGTGTGTTGTGTGCATGTGTGTGTGTGTGTGTGTGTGGTCAGAATATATTAGAATGTTAACCGCTTATACAAAGTAATCTATTCTCAAAGGTTTAGAATAACTGTTCACCACTTAGTTAATGCAAGTTAGCGTGATGGAAGATACAGCAGGACCTGGACACAGAAGTTAATGTATTTAGCTGATGTTTGTGTCCAAAATGACAGACGGTTTTAGTATTGCATGACTTTTACTCTGCTTGCAGACTGTTTTTTACTATTTGAAGCTTGACAAACCATCTACGTTCACTATAAACTGTTGTTTTGTGAAAATTGCTGCTTTAGCGCAACATCAGCTTGAGTAAATAATATCATGCTTGTAATTTACGCTCTAAATTGCAGCCAGTGGTTTAATTTGAACTCAGCCAGTGATTAAATTTGTTTCAATCGTTCAGCGAACTCAATTGAAGTTCAAAGCCAGGTTTGCAGTTTAAAAGCATCTATCATGTCACATGAATGAGGTAATTGTCTTTTTGAGATGTTTGCCCTAGTGAAATTTCCAGCTGTAGTCAGCCACCGTACGCCGTGTGGTTGTTGGCTCATTTATGAAACTTTTACGTGATATTTGACCATTTTTCCAAACCTGATGAACAGAACTGCTGTATCCTCTCATCAGCTTCTTAAAGACACAGTCAGTGAGCTGGTGGCTTCCGGACAGCTGATTTATTGTACTTTAAAACCGACCTTTTAATAATAAATGTGTGATGATAATTGCATTTGATAATTGTAGACTATAAACCAACATTGAAACCATAAATTCTGTGGTGTGTAGATGCAACACACCCCAGCTAACAATTTTAGGTTGTAAGAACGTTTCCGTAACCTTTCCATTAAGTCACAAAAACATCCACTTTCCATATTGTTTTAATGTTCTTGCGTGGTTAAATGCTATCGTTTATAGAACGTTAGACAATGACACACAACGTTACTGCAAGAACCTTTTTTGAGAACTTTGAGAGAACTTTTGGAGAACATCAGCCAGCATTCTAAGAACGTTCCTCGTTAGCTGAGCAGTAGTTGCAGAGAGCGCACACACCTTCGGCAACTTCAACTGTAATATGTGAATCCCATGGCGGTACTCGCTCTGTAAACAGCTTTCACCAGCCTCCATGATATTCTCCTCCCACCCGACTTCTGTTCCATTCTGTCAGCAGTCCGGCTCATGTACTGGTGAGGAAGTACACGCCTGATAACAGCCTGTCTGTTTCTAAGAGCAGAATTACAGAAGAGCTCATCTGCTCAAGCTTCTAATTAAGCCGTCGCACCAAAACCGCACAGAGCCCACGATTTTTTTCTAACCAGAGCCAGTAGCGTCATGACTCACTGCAGCTGAGTACCGTAGCGCGTGTGTGTTCCTGTATATTTGTGTATATGTGTTTCTGTTTGCTAGGATGTAAACTGTGATGGAAGTATGTAGAGCTGAGGCTGGCAGATGAAAGATCTGTGTGGTTTGATGAAGGATTCACTCAGAGGGATTTTTTTCATACTTGGTAAATATTATGACAATTTACAAAGACCGGTTTCGGTTCTGGGTGTATTGGAGAGCGGCTGTGGTGACTCTGGGGACAGAACAGCATGTTAAAATACTGATTGATTGCTAACAGAAGATCCATGGCGCACACGCGCTCTTGATCAATCCACTTAACAAATGCTATTAAGCACATCCTCCGCGTTATTGATCTCAGTATCTGACAGCAAAACAGCTGCTGGTGTGTTTAAAGTCAAACAAACACCTTGTTAAAGCTGAATCAGATTCATTATTCAAACATGCACATTTTCTTACTCACTCACTCACTCACTCACTCACTCACCCAATAAACAGTAAAACAGTCATCTTGTAATTTACTGCATAATTTATTCATTTTCATTTGGCAGACACTTTTATCCAAAGTGATTTACAGTACATTCAAGTTATACATTTTGTCAGTACATGTGGGAATCAAACCCACAAACTTTGTGTTGCTAACACAATGCTTTACCAGTTGAGCTACTGAAACACTATTTAAACTGCAATGCATGCTGGGAGCTCTCAAACCTCTTCACAGATCAACGACATTCCTCACATAAATCCGTTCATTCAGACAGTTAAAATGCGTTTTTTAGACAGATTCTAATTCACACAATTCTGTGTGTATCCAGTATATACATAAAGCCACGACCAAGACCGCGTGAGTTTTGCGTGTGTGTTTTGCAGACGGCCCTCCAGTGTTTTCTGAATTTCTAATAAATATCAAGCCTTTTCTGCTATGTGCGGACACGTCTCAACACTATTACATCCTAACCGCGACCTTCACTGCAGTGACATAAGCACGGATTTGTTCTCTGTTCCTCACACACACACACACACACACACTCTTGTGTTTTGGTCTCCCACACAGAGTGAAGTTCTGAGTGAACGGTACAAAACACCAATTCAATTCAGAACACATGAGTATTCAGCGCTCAGACGCACTATCACTCAATCTGCGTTGCTAATGCGGTTTCATGTGCCACTGTAACCTACATGCCAGTCCCGCGTCTCATGAATGTGAGAGCTCGCTTCTGTTCGTCCTCTCTTGAGAACTCTTACACTGACTTAGCAAAAAGTCCAGCGCTATAGAAATACTGCAAATGTAGCTCCCGCCACCTCAAATGTATATACGCGCACAGACGAAGCACAACCTCTACCCAGCTAACAGGGTATGTTCTCAGAACGTTGGTTAACGTACTCCAAAAGTTCTCTCAAAGTTATCAGTAAATGTTCTTCCGGTAACTTTAGTTGGATTTTTTGGTTATATATCATATATCAACAACGTTATTGTTAAGTTAGTGGAATGTTTTAAAAACATTACAGAATTAAAATGTATTGTTATAATCAAGCAAAAACGTTAATACAGTGTTAAAAAATAGCAGTATAGAATGTTTCTAGAACACTCAGAATAAGGTTTTTAACATTTTTGTTACTTAATGGAAGCTTTGGGGTAACATTTATACGATGTAAAATTGTTCGCTGGGTAGTTTTTCAAATCAATCATGTCCAATCAAAGTTCCTCAACTGTTTTTTTTTCGTCTTCCTCGCAACCTGTGACTCATCACATCCTTCGAAAGGAAGAAGTCCCCACAGGCACAGGAAATGACCTAACAGGTCACGGAAGGTCAGCCGAGGCCAGGCAGCACTGATAGAAGGTCGAGGGCAGGTTATTAGACGCTCTAATGATGACTAAATCTAGCCTGGCGCCTTTCACGGGGGACATAAGGGCAAATTAAGTTTTGATTTTTTAGGTTGGTCAGTTTTTCGTTCCTTGCCACAGTTGCCCTTGGTTTGCTCACTGCTAACTAACTGCTACAAAAACAAATGCTGCATAATTACTTTGTGTGACTTGTATAAAATAGTTCCTGCAAAGTTACTTCATGTACATTGAATTAAAAGTCCAATTTTAAAGACAAATTGTGAACTGTAAACAATGGGAAGGAATTAAGGGCAACCAGCTAACAGTTTTAGGTTGTCAGAACATTTCCCTAACGTTTCCATTTAGTATTAAAAATGTCAAAAACAGTATTTTAAATGTTCTAGGAAAGTTCAAAATGACATGTTTTTTAGATGTTCTATTAACATTATTACTTGGTTATAAAAACATTATTCAAACGTTTTTTGTATTCTGTAACGTTTTCAACACATTCCAACATTCCACGAACTACTTAATAATGTTTTTGATATATGACATATAACACTGAAAGAACTTTCTACTAACATTACTGCAAGAATGCTTTTGGTAGAACATGTGGAGAACACTGGCCAACGTTCTAAGATCGTTCCCTGTTAGCCGAGCAAGCACCTCGACCAATAGCACGTTCCAGTTTCCCTGCAACGAGCTGCATACTCACTAAAGTGTGACCGATCATCTCAACATGACTTTCAGCAGCAGCTGAGGCGATTACATAACTGTCTCTTCATAGCACACTGTGGCTTTCTATACAGCAGAATGTTACTTGGGAAACCTCTCTCGGTCCTGCCACAGATAACACCTGCAAATCATTTTACTCCAGCTTGTTTATTTAACTTTTCTGAGCGCTACCAGTGTTTCCTCCCCATTTGAGTCGTACTGAACATGGTTCTCCCCAGAGGAGACTCGCAACAATTAATGTAAACCACAAACAAAAAGCTAACAAATTACACAGGACACACACACACACACAAACCTCCAACGTTTTGGAAGAAAAAGGTGCATTTTCATTTGTATAATGGAAGAACAATTTGGAAAAGGGGAAACGTGCATTTATTCGCTGTTTGATGTTTGAGTATTTCAAGAGGATGCTGTTTCCTCCTGTAACAATCTGGTCTTTGTTACAATTTGCCAATGCACAGACAGATTCGGAGAAATCGGCTCAATTATTCTGCAACTGGAAAAACATTTGTATATTTAGGGATCTATTCCGTCTCCGATACGTTTTCCCTCTGGAGTTGATTAATTCTCTGCTAGAATGGATTCACAAAGGCCTGCGTTTTACCTCCGTGTTTCAAAGCACCCAGAGCTAAACCGATTAAACTCTCTCATTTCAGATAAAAGACCTCATTAGTACGAACAAAATCATACGCACATGTACGTACAATTACTGGCACCCCGCCCCCCCATGCTAACCTGTTTTCTGCTAATCGAGTGCAGTAATAGGGCCATCCTTTAGAACAAATGAAGAAACTTCTCTTTAAATTAGCTTTTCACAGCAAATCATTATGTAATGTGATTTACACGCAAGTGCAGGTCCGTCGGGGAGCAGAAAATCTACAGGGAAATTAAACCGTCAGATATCAACACGATCTGCTTGTGAGGCATGATATGTACGTGTGCACACGTACGTCTCATTCAGCACCACTTAACTTCTGGAAAAAAATCTGCTAACTAGCTGCTAACTAGCCTGGTGGTTAGCTGGTCCGTTGTGCTGGTTTTAGTTGGGTTATTAAAGGCACTTTTTAGCTGGTCAGTCTGAAGGATAAGCTGGCCAGCAAGCTACCCAGCTGACAGGGGATGTTCTCTGAACGTTGTCCAACATTGTGAAGTGTTCTCTCAAAGTTATCAAAAACGTTCTTGCAGTAACAATTGTAGAACTTCTTTCGTTATATATCATATATCAAAAATGTTATTCCTAAGTTGTTAGTGATTTCAAATAACGGGACGTTTTGAATGTTCCTAGAACATTCAAAATGTTATATTTAATGTTTTTGTTACATAATGGAAACATTAAGGAAACGATCTTACAACCTAAAACTTTTAGCTGGGGTGTCATCTTAATAAAGAAGGACCTGCATCACATTAGTATATTATGATAATTGGAGTGTTTTTTTTGTCTAGCCATGCCACAATTCAGTGGTCCTAAATTGTATTTTGTGCCAAACTGAGCGAACCCTCAGATTAGTTCCCAGACACAGTGTAACCTGATCATCTGCACTACCTTACCGCTTTCCAGCCACATTACACAGCGACAGCCTCCTTTTGGAATTTTGATTAGCAAAATTCCTGCGGGACACGGAATTGAGGACAGGAACGGGATCAAGGAGACAAGAGATGAGCGACCAGCGACCCCATTTTCCCCCCAAGTGCTCCCTCTCAGAAAGCCTCCGAATACACAGAGGAAATGAGGCGGAGCGCCACCTCTCACCTCTGAGGTTTTGATGTGGCAAGCTGTTTGGATACTGTGGGCATTTATTTATTTTATAACTGATCCTGGTTCAGCTCCGGCTGGGGGGAATAAAGCAGATGGAATGTTTTCGAGTGTAAACACACTGACACAAAGACTTACACCGGAGGGCAATTTCTACCTCAGCATGTCCTGACTGTTAGATCAGGGCTGATCTGTGGTGAAGGGGTCAATGTGGGAAGCAACCTGGGTGCTTTTGAGGCTAGAAGACAGATGAAGGAGATGAACTCTGTCAGAATGAACAAAGACGGTTTATCATAAGATCAAAAGATCTGATCGCGATGTGAATTTCGTGTATATTTATGATGGCAATACATGTTAAATTAGTGAGTGTGCTTTGTTTGTACAGCAGGAGCTAATACTTGGAGGTGGTGGGACCTGTCTTTTTGTCTTTGTTGTTTCTAAAACATCTTAAACATCTAAAGTTACAATCTTAAATTTTTAGCCAGGATTTTCAAGATTTTTGGCACTGTGCCGACATTTGGAGGTTCTTAAAGTCCAAAAGATTAGATGTGAAAATGCAAAAATCGGATTTGTACGCAGTTTAAACATAGATTCAGAATCCTCAAAGCTACAATTAGAATCTTGCACCAGTACTTAAACTTACACTGAAATCAGAATGTTTTTCCGCCCAAAAATAACTACACCGCTGAACACAAATGTGTGTGTACGAGAGACAAAAAGGTCACAGACAATTTTCCACTTCCTAAAACTCATTAAAATCAGTAAAATAGCCAGACTCCCTTGAGGTGTAAGCGAACAGGAAAACAAGCATCCTCAGTTTGTGAGTGTGAGTTTGTGGATTCATTGTAGTTTTATTATATAATTTTACGGCTCAGCTTATTTTTTCCTGTCCACATCATCAGTCAAAGCGAATTAAGCGATGATGCGCAGGACATGACAACGAGGTGATAAAGTCAGTCTGCGCTCGTGATGTTTGTGTGATGTGTGTGCTTGTGTGATGTGTGTGTGTGTGAAAGGATGTTGGTTTAAAGCTGATATTCCCTTTGAGATTCCTTCACCCTAATAACAATGAGAGGAGTTTCTGAGCGCTTCCTCTGAGCTTTTATTGGGCATGAAAACATACACACATACACACGCACATAATGCGTCAGGAACAAACTAGAACAGAGAGCCACGCGCTGAAAGACAACATCCATGTAGCCACAGGAGAAAGAGCGGATGCTCTTCTCTGAGCTAATTTTGGCCATACACTGTTATACACACACACACACACACACACACAAATAATACTGAAATATTTCCAGACGGCCATTTTGCTTGCATTCAAACTGAGCATTACTAATTAATGAGACAAGACACAGAAAAAAATCCTTCATGACTAATAGTCTAAATTTGTACATCTATTGGACAAGCAAACAGTTGCTTTCTGTGCGTTTAAGCAAACAGTGATTCCGTTGTTTTTTGCGACTCTGTTTGGTGCAGCAATGACACCTTTAATCTTTATGTTTTATATCTTTCCATGGAACCCTTGGTGTACGTTCATCTTGAAAACCCTGAGTCCAAATAAACAATCATGCTTTTGACTTTATTTAATTCCTCTGTTCTGTCAGGAATAAAATGAAGGATCAGGGTTGATTTTTTACAAACTCCAGTATTTGCAG
>JAZGTJ010003703.1:0-34073 GCA_036877575.1 Botia almorhae
TGGATATGGGAAAAATGCAGGGACCATGTTGTTTTTGGAACCCCAAAGGCCACCCATGTTCAATCCCCGTCCCGTCCTTAACTCATGGACCCACCTCCCCTGCTGGCTTACAGTAATGTCAGAATCCTCTTTCCAGATTGTGTGGTTATACTGCAGTTGACTCTGATCGTGCCTTTGTATGCGGCCCCTCTTCTCTCAATGAGATTGTGGCTTAGGAGAGGCTATTTTTAGATCAGTAAATGGGGACATCTTCTTCTGTCAGGGCCCTGGAGACCGTGCATCATATCCCACGCTCACTATTCTGGGAGAAAATTTTCAGAGAAGCTGACAGTAGAAAATGGAATATTCAGGGTTACAGTGAGGGCTTCTGCTGTCTCTCTCATTATACACATACACATTATAGGACCAACAATATATAGAATATTTACATTATATTTGTGATGACAATATAAAAGCAGTTTTGTAAAGATTTTAATGTGTTTTTTTTTATTCAGCCATTAAGTTTGCTATAATCATTAAAACGCAATTCTTTTGAATTGTTTCATGTGTTTGAGAGAGTTGCAACAGTATGTATCCAGTTTAAACTGTCTATTTATATTAATCCATTCTGTGTAACACTGGAAGTGACATGTTTCACCAATATAAGGCACTGTAATGTTTCTAAAGATTGTCTGTATAAATGTACTGTAGTTTATTTATCCGTGTTAAGTGGCTCCATTTCAAAGTACGGTGGATCAGCACACAGACTTCATAGCTTAGCTTTCTGGGTAAATGATAGAGTTTAGTATGCCATTAGGTAACAGAGTGCCGGAATGCCAAATGTTACATTTGTGAAAGAGAAGAGGTGGCGTAGGAGATGACGTGTTGAATGTTCAATGACTGTTTTTTTTATGTGTCTCTGTTTCTATCTTAGTCTTTCTGGTGCTTTATTTCTATCTGGTGCTTTACCTTCTCTCTCTCTGTTTCTCTCTCTCTCCTTTTCAGTCCTCACCCAGTTACAGCCTATTTTACTTCTTCACCACATGGTGTTTTCTTTCAGAAAACTTGCGGTGCAAAAAAGGGACATATTTTTTTATTTTCTGTTTGGTGCTGATGAAGTGTGACAGGGCTTCTGTCAGCCTGTCATTTGGATACACACACTCTTCAGCACTTGTATGGAAAGTGATCCTGTTCATTTCACACAGTTTTTCTGTCTGTTTGATTTATCCTAAGAAATATGCATGTTAAACAAGTGTGTTTTTGCTTGCCTATTTCACATGGATTTTGAACTTAATCCTATAATCAGGCTCGTTATTTAAAACAAAAGTTCTGTTCAGGCTTTTCTTTTTTGATTAAAGATTAATTAAGATTAATTGATTAATTTTTTAATCTTATAGAAACATGCATGAAATTAATTTATTGATGCGACAGGCATTGTTGCAAAAAATTGTATTGTGACCTTTATTTAGTAACAATTAAACACCCCCACATTTCCTATACATTGTATTACTGCTGTAATTTATACTTAAACTTAATAAAAACTAATTATAGAATTTAAAGCAATACATAAACAGTGGAAGATATACGAGTCACCATTAAGAGTAAAGAGAATCAAAAATGATCTCAAAAGTAAATCCTACACACACATTATGGTACATAAATTGTGCTGAAAATACTGGCATGGTTTTTATATGAGAGAGGACAGTATAGTGTTCCTCACACAATGTACAGTAACACTTCATGCCCATTACGGCCTCTGTTTTTGTTCTTTGGTTGTGTTCCCCTAAGGGGAACTGAATTTTAAAATACAGTCTAATGCAAAGTCATGTATTTACCCGGAATACCTAAATATGGCTCTTTTTATGTTAGAGCTTCACTCTTGTGTTGGGGGTTGACTTAGGTGAACACAACTACAGCATCTCTGCCAACACCTCGACAAACATTTGTCCTGTGTGGCTGTTTTTAAATCAACTTATGTTATGTTATTCACAATAATTTGTCATCTATCTGTATAAAATGTTGGTAAATTGAGTTTATGGGCCTGAAATTGAGTTTTCGTTCCCTGTCCTATGCAGTTTCCATGGTGATGGGCATCCCGACAGTGAAGCGGAAAGTAAAGTCGTACCTGTCAGAAACTCTTCATTCGCTCATTGATAAACTTTCTGCGGAGGAGAAACTTGACTGTGTCATCATAGTGTTCGTTGGAGAGGTGAGCGTTCTCCTGAGTTATGTTTACGTGTGAGGTTTTCCTGTCTGAAGTTTTGAGATAGGTCAGTCATTTTAGAGAACATTTTAGAGAACATGTGAATGTGACATTTTAGAGTCACATTCACATGCATGCATACTTAACAAGGCAGATATGGTCAAGTACGCATGCTTGTGTGTGTGACTGAATGATTTTGAATTGATTGACCTATGACAAGTAGCTGAATTGAGTCAAGGGGGTTTTCTGGTTTGTTTGCTTGTGGAGGCAGGTGTGTGGTGCTAGGGTCTCAGTGCTTTAATGTTGCAGAGGAGCAGACTGGCAAAAAAAGTAGCTGATTGGGTGTCATTAGTTTGTGGTTACTAATTTCGTTTTATTTATGGACTTTTTACTTTTGTGCCTCTGGCAAAACCATAAAAAGACAAGAAAGTATTTTAGGAGTTGATTTCAGGTGTTGATTTCAGTGATGGGAATCAAATTCATTTGGAAAACTCTGTATCACTTCTCCAAACACCGTATTTTTTGAGAATTTCAGAATTTTGTTTTGACGCTGCAGTAAAAAATATTGAGACAAACTTTACAATGGTAACCATAGTTTCTGCTAATTGGCCTGCTACTGCGCTAACTGCTGCTGCAACAGAACGGCAACAAAAATATGAAGTCAACATTTTGACATAAAATTCATAAAAAATAAAACCTGTTTAGGTGAGATGCTAAAATGATTTAGAGTATATATATATATATGTGTGTGTGTGCGTGTGCGTGTGCGTGTGCGTGTGTGTGTGCGTGTGTGTGTGTGTGTGTGTGTGCGTGTGTGTGTGTGTGTGAAGATTAGAATGGTAAAGTAATGAGTTGTATATTTATAAAATGAAAAATTATAATAATCTCTTTATTAGTTATTCAATAATTTAAAGTTGTCTGTTAGTTTTTTAGTTTGATCTGTCATGTATTGTGGCTCGCTGGAACAATGGCAGCCATTAGTGTGGAGTGGTTTAGTTAAGTGAACACACCCAGTGACTGTGCAGCTAAAAAACCTTTGTAAGAGAGAGGATATCCCTTGCTTTCTTCATCCGCTGTAGGTTTGCCTGGTCCCACAGATAATGCAGGGTAAAAAAAGCTGTGAGAACAGGCACATGTAGTTCTCACAAGATACAAGACAACAGCCCAGTGCAGTCAATCCTATTCCAATATTTTTCCAGGATGTCAGGCATTGGCTTTTATTTACTTCCTTATTATTGCACCTGCGCTTTGTAATGCGTGTATGTGTGCATTTGTATATACTAACCAGTGTTTTGCTTCCTCACAGACGGACATTGATTACGTAAACAGTGTGGTTGCAGGCCTTGAAAAAGAGTAAGTGATGTAATTTCCTCTGCCCCAAGTTAAACCTTCTTAAATGAAATTCCTTAAAGTAGTACTGTCTTATCTTTAACTGTTTGTAACAGAAATAAATCAACATACGATGAACTAGAATTTCTGAGTTATCATTAAGTAGATTTTGCCATATAACAAAAGAAACAATGCCAAGATCTCTCCCTTCCTTGAAGCTTGCATGTGGATCGTAAACCTTTTAGGACCTTGAATAGGAAAAAACATTTTATGTTCCATGAAAAAACATGAACGCATAAAGGTGTATTACAATGTGAGGTAAATTATTCCTTTAACTTTTGTTATTTTCTTGTGTTCTATAAGGTTTTACACTGAACTGAATTCTGGGTTGTTGGAGGTTATATCTCCCCCTGCTAGCTACTATCCAGACTTCAACAACCTGAAAGAGACCTTCGGTGACTCAAAGGAAAGGGTTAAGTAAGTATGCAGAAATGATTAACCTCTCATTGCACTGTAAAAAAACACATGTATAGTGCATTATAATAAATCAGTATATATTATACTGATGACGAAAAAGTTGTACATTGTGAGTGTAGCATCTAGATAAATATTTAATTTTTGTTTTGAAAAATTGTTGTTGCGGCTTCAGAGAGATTTCTCAATTGTTGTACAGGTTGAAAGTCAAAGAGCAGTCTTGCAAACTTCCTGTTCTGTAATGCAGGTGATTGCTGTTCATATCAACTTCATTGGAAATGCATACAGTTTTCGAAATGATTTGGGACATACTTATCCTAATCTTGCACCAACATTGAAAGAATAATATGCAAATGGAATTTTAGCCCTATCAGGCAAAAATTGGGTCACGCCAACTCGTTCTCTTTATTTGACCTATTATTTTCCACATATAATAGTAAAGTCATGAAAACAACACAAATGAAATTGTAAGACTTTGTTATGACCAGCAATGTTAAATCATGTGATCTTGGTCTAGATCACATGCTCTTTGTGTACAGTAGATTACAGCTCTGCGTCCTTTGATCATCTTCATGAAGTGTCTCCTGAAATACTGTTTAAACAGAAAGTTCCTGTACATACAGAATGTTTGGCTGCTCTTTATCTGGTCCAACTTATCTTTATTATAAATTAAGATACTAGTTTTATACATAAGTATGTAAAAGCACAATTTGTGTTTGTCTGTAGTGTTCCTGTAGCTCAGTTGGTAGAGCATTGCGCTAGCAACACAAAGGTCGTGGGTTTGATTCCCACAAAGCACATGCACTGACAAAATGTATAACTTCAATGAACTGTAAGTCACTTTGGATAAAAGCGTCTGCCAAACGCATAAATGTAGATGTAATGTCTTCAAACTAATTTAAGCATTTAATAACAAAAGGTTTTGCACATTGTGTGAGGTCACACATACACTGTGGTAGCTTTTTTATGTGATATTTATGTGCCCATAGTGCTTGTGTTAAAGTCCATTTGGGTGAAATAAAGTTTTGATTAGCCCACATCTCATATTTCAGTGACAGAGTCAGAACTTATTTACTGCAACAAATGTGATTATATATATAGAGAGAGAGAGAGAGAGAGACACACACACACAATCTGTAAAGACAAGAGTGGTGAATGTATTGTGAGAGACAGGAAGTATATAAAGCAAAAGATAGTATTGCTCTACACTCCTCCACTAGCTCAAGGTCATAGACAACAACTTTTGACTCCCTTCTTCCTTCCTTCCTTCCCCTCCCCCCTGTCTCTCTCTCTCTCTCGCTTGCTTTCTCTCGATGATTCATGTCTTAAAAAAAGACTCCCCTTTTCATCTCTGGCTCTCTCTAAATCTTTCATCCACAGCTGTCTCAATTTAATCTCAATTACTCTGGGTATCTCTTTCTTTTCCCTCATTTACAACTTCTTCTGTCTCTTTGTGGTGTTTTCATGCTTTCATGATTAGAACTGATTCTGTCAGAGACAATATAAGAAGGAAGCAGAACTAATTAAAAAAACATGAATGAATGGGCGAAGTTGCAATTTACTCATTATAGGCCTGGAGAAAATTTTTCTTTCATGTAAAAAACAGACGATCACTCATTTTTTTTTGGTGATTTGAGCCAATAAAGTTAAATTTATTATTTTGTTGTTGTACGATTTTTTTTTTAGCTGATTTTTAGGAATTTTGGTCTTTGCTTGCATGTCTGTTGTCTAGAGGAAAAATTGTTGCCAGGGTTTAAATTTTCACACCTTTTAATCACAAGTGAATGGGGAAAATTTAGCAGATATTTGATGACTTACTAGCCATTAACTTCTGTTAGGGGTTATTTCTTAAAAAGATGATAATATCCCATGATAATATTTAACTTTTTTTATTTTGTGACAAATAGCGCAAGTAATAATTGTAATCAACATTTTGCAGCATCTTATATGAGGTCATCTCTCAGTGAGCCGCACCTGTCACAGAAAGACATGCTGATTTAGTTCCTCATATTTTTATTTGGTTACCTTATACTAGGAGTGTTACACAGTGATAAGTTTTTAACAGTTGTGCAAGTCATGACGGATGTTTTCGGTGAACGGTTTGTATTCCTGTCATTTGAAATGTGCACATCAGTGAAGGCTAATATTCTTACAATCTGATTTAAAAGATGTATTATGTTGCAGTGTCTTATAATGTAACCGTCCACTGGTGAGTAACTCAGTTTCATGTACTCGCCAAAACTAATTTTTGCTCTCATTTGGCACTCTGTGGGTATTAATTTTAGACCCTGTTGGGGGCATTTTCAAAATTACTTGTGTTAATGGGGCATATATTCTGCCCAGTGAAACCATCTGCATGGGTGTGCGTGCGGGTGTAACTGCCTGTCTGTGTGATTTAAGTATGCATTGTGGGGCCTCTAAGCTCCTCTCTTATTATGTGCCATAGACTCATCTTTCAATCACTTCATCCAAGTCTGTTGGATCAAAGAAAACGGGCAGCTTTTATGCTTCTCACATTTAAAATTCTCTGTCCTTTCTGAATATTTATAACTCTCTTTCTTCCCCACTGCAGAGGTTGAATGAATAACAAATCCTAGATTGTGTATGTATTCGAGTTGATAGAGATAAATAGGGCTTGTTTTCTGCCTTGGACAGGAACAGTTTACTGTATTTACCTCCCACTTATAGCTGAGTTTTGTGTGTGTAAGATATATCTTTGTTTATAGCATCACTTCTCTGTTATTTTAGCCTTTAAAATCAGTATACAGATCAGAATTGCACAATCGGGGCACCAAAGCCATAGTGGGCCTCAATAAACTTCCAAGGGGGCCTCAAGATTAAACTTAAAATGCTTTAAAATAAGACATGCATCACAAAATTTTAATTTTGCCCTTGAAGTCATAAAGGTTGAGAACCTCTGCTCTAGAGTCAACCACAAGTTAACATCCACAATCAGTGTTCATTTTCATTTTTAATGTGTGTGATGTAATTGTTTGGGTTTTTTGTTTGCAGATGGCGGACCAAGCAGAACTTGGACTATTCCTTTCTAATGATGTATGCTGTCAACAAAGGGGTCTATTATGTCCAGGTAATCAAATTCTCGAGTTAAAAAGTGGAGTGTGTGATTTGGTTGACACAAATTAAATTGCATTCATTTTCAAACTCCTCTGTCTTTCACTGGTTAACAAGCAAACAGTCCCACCCCAAACTTATCCAAATGAAAAGTGCTCTGTTTTGATAGTACCACAGAGTCACAGTGTTCTGCTTTTTTTTATAAGTCACATGACAAATGGCTTAGTTGTTTTCTTTGTAACACTGGGATAAAAAGTTTTAAATGCAGATCTTTTCTTTAAACCTTCTAAACATACTTGCACGCTTATCAAACATACTAATTTTTTTTCACGTTTATAGAATTTTCATTATTTTTTTAACCCATGTATATTGGCAGCATCTATGCCATACTGTTGAGTATAGCAATACCGTCCTTTCAGCTCTTTCCTCTGTTGTTAAAACTGGCAAATGAGTTTATAGTAACATATTTGCAAAAAACACCCAGCAGACCAGAGGGGAAATGCAAAAATATCTGACCTTACCTACTTGAGTTACTTGTTTCTTTGACACCTCTTACTCGTCCCTTCCTAGTATGTCAAGCAAAAGATTTCATTTTATATTGGTCAATTCTGTCAACCAGTCTCATGCTAACATGTGCCAGGTTAATTTCAAAACACATTTTCAAACATAACTGCAGCATTGCCTGCTTGGCGGTTAAATTACAGTTATGTTAATGCTCCATTGATATAGACAGACTAAAGGATGAGTCAAGTGTTAAGTCAAAACGTTTTTTAAGCATAGGCTTTTTATTTGAACTGCTTTTCTAGATAGATTTCTGGACTTCTAGTTCCCACTGGAAGTTCTTCACAAATGCACCCCAAAAAGTCTTTTCTAGGGTTGTCATAGTAACATGTATAGCTAAAGGAAGATATCCTAGGATATGCCTAGTAGTATATGCCTACAACATACAGTTTGGATCTTTAGCTGTTGTCATGCAAGCATATGGTTGTGGTCTGGGTATCTGGGAATACCATCGGAAAGGCTTTGTGACAAGGGCAACTGTATGCGATCACCCTAGATTGTTACATGAAATCTTGAACATGAAAGCTTATTTAATTCTCTCTGCTGAACAAACAATTCTGAAATGCAGGGGAGTAAGGACCAGTTTAAGTGGTTTCATATTTGAAAGTGACTAAATGTGTCACTCCCATTCCCCACACATATTTTATGGAGATAATAATTCTAGTTAAAGTTTATTTTGCATGACCAAAATATAAACTGCTACATTAAATGACAACACTAAAACTGGACAGCCGCTGGTCATTAGTGGGTTGAACGAATGCGGTAAATGGCAAACCTGTATATTTACTGCTCTTCAACATCTGTCTCAGCAAATCACTTGAAGCAAATGTGTGTACGTATGTGTACGTGTTTGTATTAAGTGTCAGTTTTGCTTGACCTTTTCACACTTTCCCAAAGCAAAGAAATAAACCTCATCATCTGATATTGTTTATGTCACTGTACGAACATGTCATGCCTTTCTCATTCTCACAAGCTTCTGTCTGTCTGTCTCACTGTTTGTGCGTTGGCTGTACTGAATATGTTGTTCTCATTCATTTTTTGTTTTGATTTTCTCTGTGCTGTGCCAATAAACCTCCCCAGTGTCCTCATGTCTTTGTGCTCTTTATACACGCTGTGCTGTCTTAGGAAAAGGGAAAGGTATTGCTTTCATTATTTTTTGTTCCTCTTGTTACACAAAGGTATAGAACGTGTTAACTTTGTTTGGCTTTGCTTCTGTTAGCAGATGGAATGTGTGTGTGACACTTTTTTCTTTTCCCCAGGTTGATTGTTAGTTAGAAGTGACGTTTGCAGTATATGCAGTTTAATCTTTAATGTATGATTCATATGTATTTCCTGTTCCTCTTTCAGTTAGAGGATGACATCGTTGCCAAGCCCAACTATTTTGCCACCATGAAAAACTTCGCCCTACAACTGTCATCCGAGGACTGGATGATCCTTGAGTTTTCACAACTGGGCTTTATTGGTGTGACTCATATTTATAACACACTATTCTTGTTATTTCGCTGCACAGTCCCAGCTTTTAAAATATCAGTAGCAATTTTTTTGAAAGATATTAAAGTTGTTGTTGACACCAAAATGAAAATTCTGTCATTGTTTACGCATCCTTTTCACACCTGTGACTTTTTCCATGAAAAACAAAAGGAGACAGTGACTGGAGATTGCCAAGTCTTCAAAACGAGACAAAAATGACAAAATGTCTCCTTTTGTTTTCCATAGAAGAAAAAAAATGTAATGACTATATTACGCCTTGGAATGACTATATTACGTGAGTGAATGATGACAGTTTAAATTTTTGAGGGAACTATTATATCATTGTTGTAAATCCAGACTGAGACTTTCTTTATCTTTTTCTCAGGAAAGATGTTTCAAGCCCCAGATCTGAATCTCATCGTGGAGTTTATCTTTATGTTTTATAAGGAGAAGCCAATTGATTGGCTGCTGGATCACATACTCTGGGTCAAAGTTTGCAACCCAGAGAAAGATGCTGTAAGTTTATACCAGCTGGATGCGGGTGTGTGTGACGAGAGACTTTCACACCTTTGACAAACACACACTGTCTGTTTCTACTGCCTTATTTCTCTGTATTCTGTTTCTGTCATTCTCAAATTGCTTTTTTGTATTTCCTCCATTCATTATTTTTCTAGAAACACTGTGAGAGGCAGAAGTCCAGTCTGCGCATTCGATTCAGGCCCTCTCTATTCCAGCATGTTGGTCTGCATTCCTCCTTGGCTGGGAAAATCCAGAAGCTCACGGTAACTCTTTAGTGTTAACTTACCAGTTTATTGTTGTCTGAACTTTTATGCTCATTGTATTAACATCCATCTTTAGTGGTGAGCCAAGACACATCGCTTGCACCTGGTGGTATTATGCATCTCAAATGTGTCTACTGTGACCACTTCTCTGGTTTCTAGACTACATACATGGCTTACTTTGTTGGACACAGCCTTATGGGTTGTGTGACATATCATAATGGCAAAAACATGGCAAATAAGTCCACAAATGTAACTAAATTTTAATCTCATCACAGGCATCTTAACTACAGTTTTTTTTTACCAAAAAGCTATTTTCTTATCACACTATATTACTGGGCAAGTTTAAATTCTTGTTTCAGAGCAATAAATGATTTACAAGAAAGGCAGTCCTTCATTGTTATTTGGGTACCTCTGAATGTGGTTTTAGTGATTGGATTGGAAATGAGTCACAATGAGCAAATTTTCAAAAATCTGTTCTAGTAATTAGGTTGGGGTTTGAAGCACCAGCCCTCAAGAAGAGAACAGAAAAACAGCAATTTTTCATTATTAAAGCAAAAGAATGCTTTAGGAAGGTTAACCTGTCATAAAACTTACAAATAAAGATTTTGAAACCTTGGGATTGCTAGACAAAAGCCTAATAAGGATATTGTTTGTAAATTAACTAATTAACTGTATTTTGTAAAAATGAAAATTTGTCACTTGTTTTGCCTCAAGCTCGTAATTAGCCTGTGCACATACTGACTCATTTTGCCAGCAAAGGTCACATTTTCCATTTCTGTTATCTTTTTGTATTCTGTTTGCTTCCAGTCTAAGTATCGCTCTTTTCTTGAATTGCTGACCCCTTCCATAATTTAGTTTATTGTTTTAAGTATTATTGGGGAAAGTCAATGTTATGGTGTCACCCGTGCTTCCTGTTGACTGCAATCAGAACTTGCTCTCTGTTTTTACTCTCTGTAAGGATAAAGACTTCCTGAAACCTCTACTGCATAAGATCCACGTGAACCCCCCGGCTGAAGTTTCCACTTCTCTTAAAGTGTATCAAGGTCACACGCTTGAGAAGACCTACGTGGGTGAGGACTTCTTCTGGGCCATCACTCCAATGGCTGGAGACTATGTACTGTTCAAGTTTGATCGACCGGTCAATATAGAAAGGTCAGTGGACACGGTGTCTCGGGTGCTGTAAAAGGCACGCATGTGTACACACCTGCAAACACATATTTCCTTGACTCATCTAATGAGGTGATTATGTATTTATAGTTTTTTCCAATTTAGCTTCCTTCTAGGGACAGTTTTGTCCCCAAACTATAAGCAAGTATAAACATGCAGGGAGCTTGTAGATCAGAATTTTGCGAGAGATGTTTGGGTCTGTTAAGAAAGCGAAGGCAGGAAATGTCAGCAATGAAAAGCTGAAGTGCAAAAATGCACTTTTAGCACTTGACCTTTTTTTAATCTGACATGACAAAGCACAAGCGCTTGACGCTGAACACGCATCAAACGTTTACAGTGTTGTGCAAAAAGCAGGAGCTTGTCGTTATTGTGACAAGCTGTTTTCTATGTGCTGTACAAAACAACTGCCACATGTTGGTGTTTTATGTACCCCTCAAGTCCTTATTTCATTATAGCTGGGTAATGTACAGCTTTTATTGCTAATGAGCCTCCTAAATGTTATTTCATTTTAATTTGTTGTTAATTTGTGTCGTAAAGAAATATTAATATTTAATAAAAAAGTGGTTTGACAAAAACATGTTCACACACATCCTAATAATTTCTTTTCTCTAATCCCTGTCTACTCCTAAAAGTGATGTTCATACTCGCTCAGAGAGCTCTGATCAAAAGAAATCATTCACACTTTTCCATGTCTCACTGTCCTCACAGGGGAGTCGAGGTGGCTAATGAGAGCTTCTAAAATAAGAAGCTGCAAACAAAAATCTCTAGAGAGAGAGAGAGAAAGAGGGGTAGAGAGAGAGAGAGAGAGAGAGGAAAGCTAGAGAGGGAGAGAGAGAGTAATGGAAAAACTGTTGAGCAGATACAAACCTTGTAACTTTGAGATAACATATCTTTGAGTAAGAGACCCTGTTTACACCTGGATCTGCATAGTTTTTTTTAACTCTGTAAGAATCAGATGCTGTTGCATTTGCAGCGTAAACTGTTCTAATACATCCCGGACAGCGGTGAACATGCCCATTACATGTTCAGCTAAAACATGCCCATAATTACAATACAAAGACCCTTTCTGTTTGAATGAAGGGTTTGCTGTGCAATTCAAATTTATGTATATTTGATTACATTATTTATTTTTAAATTTTTTGTGCTTTATGAACATACAGTAGCACACTGATGTAGTGAGTGATGTGTGACCTGATTAAATTAGAGACCCTCTTCTCAAAATTGCCACCAGTGGTCACATTTGGAAATCTCCAGGTGTCCTCCGACCACTCATGACCAGATGTCCAGTCCAGATATGTTAAAGTTAGGGTAGGCCGTTCTTGGAAAGGCTAGCAATAGCAACCTAGCTTTGAAACCATAAGATTCCACTCTCCCATCAGAGTGCTCTACAAAACCTCCACACATGAAAAGAATACATAGTTTGACAGGCAAGTAGGATATCCTGTCATTGCATTCAGACCTAATGAGTGACAGAAAGACAGATTAGTCTCTCCAAAGACAGACAACAGTCAGGCAGACAGATAGGCTGTTTGAGAACAGGTGGCCATTAATGTTTCTTGTACAACATGGGCTTGACCTGTTCAGAATGTTTGTATAAACAATGCTAACAAGATAAGCTCTCAATTTACTTTACACCGGTGTGTGACTAGATTTAATTAGCAGCTTAAGTAGGGCTATTTAGAGACTGTGTGTGTGTTCAAGCCCCTCTTTCTAAGTGAGAGTCAGTTTTTGCAAGATCTTGCCCACATCCTCTAAGTGTGTGTACACATACGTATTCACGAATATTCATTAGTTTGTGCCTGTACATGAATATTCATTAACAACCAGCCTTTTGATTGGCAGGTTCCTTTTTCGCAGTGGAAACCAGGAGCACCCTGGAGATAAAATCGAGAACACTACTGTCGAGATTCTGCCCTTCATGGTAAAAAAAAAAGTTAATGCACTCTCAATTAGATAAATTCAGTTTTCTTCTAAGTGTCCAAATAAGCCCCAGGGTGACAGGTTTGTTAGAGTCTAACTGCAGGTTGACAGGGATATCTGGTGTAGGTCTTCTGTGTATACTGCTACCCAGGCTAATTTTAGTCAATAGCAGGTTGAGTGGCCGTGGTAATGAGGCAGTCTACTGTCACCCTGCTGTGCTGCACAGTTTAAAGAACCTTCAATTTGGCTTTCATGTTTGTTTGTAGACTTTTCTTGAATAAATGAGACAGGTAATGCATCTGAGTTTGTGTAAATGGGTTTGTGAGCTTAGTGTCACTTATAATTTTATCAAAGTTTACTAACATTTCTCCCATAATTGTGTATAATGTTGTTAGCACATTGCTTGTGGCCCGCACATAGGCCTTGTAATTGCATCTAAATGAGAATGTTATTTCTTAAAGGACACTGAATTGAAGACCAAAGAGAAATACAAACGAACAGAGGACCGCTTCTTTAAAATCTGTGAGTTATTATATGCATGCGCACGTCAACAATTTTACTCTTGTAAATACGATACTTGGAAGGACAGAATTACAGTTTTTTGAACATTTTATACCTGGTATTAGGAACCATCTCAGGTTATCCATTCACAAGTGGATAATGCTAAATACTGGTGTAAACTGTGATCCAATCTCTTAAAGGTGCAGTAAATCCTAAACAAACAGTTTTTTAAATACTTGCTAGATGTCTGATCTGAATAGGTTTTGAAAAAAATGTTTACACGGATATGTGTGCACATATTCCTGGTTATATAAATAGAATAAGAGGATCAGGCTGATCCACACAACACCACAACAATCTCATAGCCAATTAGCAATAGGGGCGTATGTGCCAGCTGTTAGTCATTGCTTGGTGTGTTTGTTATTTTGATGGTGGAGCAATAAAGGGAGGGACGTGTTTATTTGGGTGTCAATTTCAAATTTCAACAGCATTTCTCAGAAATCACTTACTGCACCTTTAATCCAGATGTGGAGATGATTGGAAAGAATTTTTATAGCTGCTCAACCATAATAATCATGCATAACAAATGTGACATTCTGATGATCAAAGTTAAACCTTATTACACATTTCTTTCTAATTTGTTCTTAAACTAAACTAAACTGAGCCAACAATATTTTTCTCTTCACAGCTCAGTTTGAGAATGGAGTGGCAGAGGGAACGCTTGACCCTGCTTTCAACCCTGTGGTGGCCGTACGTCTGTCTGTCCAAAAGGACTCTGCTGTTTGGGCAATTATTAGTGAGGTCTGCATGTCGTTTCTGGCTTTGATGAGTCATATGCTGTCTTACCATGAATCATTTATATTAATTACAGTTGCATGAATGTCAGTATATTAACATTGTTAACTGTTGTGTCATGTTTGGTTTGGACACACTCGTCAAGTGTTACCTCACATGTCATAACAATTTAAGAGACACTTGGTTTGAATACTTGACATGTCACACTTGTATTTTTAGCTCAATAAAAAGAAAGTTGAAGTTTTGCCTATAGTTAGGGTGGAGAGTTATATTTGACCTACATGTGTTCTTATTTTCTAAATCTGCAGGTGATGTTTTTTTTTATAAATGTGGTTTGATTTTTGTTTAGATTCATATCAAGAGGATACCTGGGTAACTACCTGCATGTCTCCCCACTTGACTGAGGACCTGATTAGTCACTTAAGATGGAATGTGTTGCCCAGCACACCCGACTATAGCCACTTTCAGGAGAAAGTGACATTATTGGAGTGCATGGAAGAAGGAGCCAATCAGAGTTTCCCGTTTTATTTTCTTTACTTTTCCCTCACTTTTTTGCCATGTGTCCTTCTCTGAAAACTTTCTATTCTACTTTTGTTTTCTTTATACTGTTCCCTGGATTGTGTTGTGTAAATGTGACTACTACTGTACAGAACAAAGACACTTTTTAAAGGAACTTTCCAGACATTTGTTTCATGAAGATTTGCAGTCATTGCTGTCATGAAGGTTTCTAGACTGCACCAGCGCTGGAGAAGAAGTGATATGTCCTACTATTGAAGAATGTTCTCAGCACTCATGGACCATCACTGACCTCGAACCCTTAGTCAGATAACTGCTACTGGGTTTCAGCTGAGAGGGGAAAAAGTGGGGCAACAGAAATGTCAAAAAGTTTTCTTTGTTGTCACTTGTTGATATTTGGTACTCTATTAATAATGTTTGGAGAATAAACGTTTTTTTTTATAGACAAATTCACCAAAATCTTAAAAAATAAATAGGCAGCATATCTTAGACCTCCACCTGGTCAACAAAAGTGGCAATTTTTCCTTTGTGTCAGTTTATTGTCAACCAGTCAATCATGGTTTTCAATCTGAAGGTTTATATTGCTGATGTTGTTATTAATATTATGACGATCTATGAAGGTGAATTAATTTATTTAAAATAAATCTTTATTTGTTCAAGAGGTAAATCCTTTAATTTTTTGTGAATTGGAAATTTATATGGCAGAGAATTTATTGCTTTTGAGTGATTGTGGCTTGTGTTTGTTCTTATCTTTGTACAATTCTGAGGGGTGCAGGGCCACCCACCTCTGTGCCTTAATATCCAGTGTTCCTAGGGGCCCTGGAAAAGGACTGCCTTTGCACCCTTTCTCAAAATGCTTAGCTACAATAGAACTTCTGTTATGTGCTTGATTTAACTGACACACTAAAGTTTAGAACATGGCATGTGTATATTTATGTTCCAGAATACTTCATGCAATACCCTTTGTTCATTGAGCGTGGGCATTTTGTCATGTCATCTTGTCAGTCAGATAAGGTTTATTTTCTTTGGGCATATTTGATGCTGTATCACCTACTTTTAGAACAGTATCTATAGAATGTTAGTGAGATATAACCAGGGCCAAAAAAAATCTGCCTTTTTCTGCATTGAAATATGAGATTCTGTGAATTGCTTTTTAATGTGTCAAACTAAGCTAACCTGGGTTGGGAGTACTTCTTTCTTACTGGTAGCTGAGCTAAAAACACCATTCATTTAAGTTAGCCAAAATTTTTCATAAACAAACATGTGAAGAGGCGTGTTCAGAACTTCCTGAGCAATGGGCATTCTGATGAAGCAGAAATCTCCAGCGCTTTCTGTGAAGTTCTGCAACTGTTTCTGGTCATGAGTGAAATATTGCAAGGACTATAGAGTTATAATGGTGACAAAAAAGTCAGTGGAGAAAGGCTAAATTAACACTTTAGCCAATTATTTTTTTGCAATATTAATTGTGCTGCTTGATCACTAGGATTGGACCTGGTTTTTATTTTGTACAGCTATGGTTCTAATTAATTTTGTTTGGGAATTGATGGTAACTACTGTACACATTTCTGAAGTGCTCTCATCTCATGTGATTGTATATATATCTTTAATATGATGCATTATATAGTTTTAGTTCAGCTTGTCAAAATGTGTCCTTGTCCTTCATGCTTCAAGCAGAACATTTCAGACCGTATTCATTTTAGTTACCTTTTCCCATGTTTTGTAACTACTTGAGGCTGGATGTGGATTGCAGAACTTGTCCAGTTTGTTTTGTTGACCAGTTGATAAGCCAATGATCACACACATTTGTTTACAGTTTATGATCTCCCTTAAAAGGTGAGATTAAAATTGTAGAGCACTGTATAATCCTCCTCCTGCATCTTTTTGTGTGACACAAAATCTGGGGAATGGACATGTGAAACCACAGGGGAGTGAATTTCACCTTTCCAAAGAGTGTTTTGCCAAATTGCTGCCTTTTAGTCTGATTTGTGCTCACGACTTGTTTCCACAGCTGTTCTAACAGCGAGTGGTGGGTTATTTTCGAATGCCCTCTGTAGTCAAGCTCTTATGTGGCAGGTTCCCAGACACATCTGGCTTTATCTAGGCTCTATATATATCCATCTTTAAAGTCATCATCCAGTCTTACACTGAGATGAATCAGACATGAAACGTTTCCCTCACAGATTCTTTGTGATGTGCATTTTGGACTTTCATGTGCCTTCATCTGTCTGTCTCCTGCTCTGACATTGATTTGAATAAACTGTTATGAAATAAATCCATCTTGATATAACCCTTTTTGTTTCTCTAGTGTCTGTTTATTGCCTGTTTTGTTTAACAAAGGGGAGTCAAATTTTGCTCCTAGAGGGCCTGTGTCATGCAGAGTTGAGTTGAGAGTTGAGGCAGGTGTGCTGAGACAAGCTGGAGTTAAACTCTGCAGGACAGCGGCCCTCCAGGACTAAGTTTGGACAAACTTGTTTAACTTGTATCCTGACTGTAATTGTTAAGTCTTAGATAAGGTGGTCAGGTGACCAAAAAGGAATGTGTATGATTTATGGCAAAGTAGGACTGTTCCAAATAGTATGTTTACAATTATGTTCTAATAAATGATATATGATATTTTGTTTAATACTGTTAGTCAAATTTTGTCCGACAGTTACCTTTTAAGACCACTGTTTTTCTGATGAGATAAAATAACATTGTTATGGCGCCATCGTCTGGCCAGTATAAATACTTCGCCTACTGTTCACGTGATTTCAATACCCAGACTTCGACGTATATAATTAGTGACAGCATAGAATGGCATTATGTGGTTATGTTTTTAATCGACATTTCTGCAGTTGTGCCTGAGGTTTGTATACGCGGGCGATGGAAACTACGATTCCCACAATGCATTGCTCTTCCACTTCCGAACAAACGTCATACTTAATATGGCTGCTTTCACAAGTGTATGTTTGACTTGTATGTAGCTTGTTTTTCCTTTAATTCAAAAGTTATTGCTCCATCTTTAGCTTAAAACTGCTCGGATGAAAGCTGTACAGAATGCCCAAATATTACGAGGATAAAGAGGAAGATGTCCGCGCTTGCGCTGGGATCAGAGAGGATTTTAAAGCCTGTCTCCTTCAGCATGACTGTGTAGTAAAGGCAAGCTCAGCATCATGTAGCATCACACTAGCAGTTATTTAGACATGCATATTACCAAAGATGGAAACTATATTTTAATTTATTTTCGTATTACACTTTTTCATTATATTACATAGGAATAAAAATAAATTTACTGTAGTTAGAGCAGATGTTGCCATTGTTGCCACAACTTCTAAAACTAAAAAATAAAACAAAATTAAAAAAACAAGCAAAATATTCCAGCAGTTTATTTCCTTTGTTATCGACATGGTTCTTGCCTTTTATCTGGTTATTAATTGAATTTGTTGTATATGGTATGAATATGATCATAATTTGTGTTCCTTAAGTAGAACTGACATACAACAATACTAACAATTACGTTACGTTAACAATACCAGTGCCATGGTTTCGATTCCTAGAGAACACCTATTAATTAATGAAAATAAACCTTGACTACATTGTAAGTCGGTTTGGATAAAAGCATTTACATTTGGCAGACGTTTTTATCCAAAGCGACTTACATTGCATTATACTATACATTGTTTCTGATTATGTGTAATCCCTGGGATCGAACCCATGCCCTTGGTGTTGTTAACACCATGCTCTAACCACTGAGCTACAAGAAAGCTCAGTAATGATTATTGCATAAAATGTAAATGTAACCATTAACCAAGAAACGACTTCCTATGAACTAACTAAATTCTGCTGTAAGGTTTAAAGGTTTGTAGTTTGAAGCTGGTCTGTTCCTGTGTCCACAGGATGGCAAGAAGCCCAGTGAATGTCTGAAGGAGGGACATTGCAAAGGCTTACAGGTGGCTTTCTTTGAGTGCAAGAGATCCATGGTAAGAACATCTGCTGATGATATTGCAAATTGAACTGCTTGCCTTGATAACATAAAGCACCTTGGCACTAACATTATTATGGAATATCCATGGTACAAAACATTGTACCTTAAAATATTTATATTCTGTGGTACACAATGTGTGGTAATCATCCAGTATTGCCATTGTATACATTACTGTACCGTGGTGCCCTCTATATAAGGACTTGATATCCATGGTTCATTAACAGCTTGGTTTCTAAAAAGGTTAATAAACTGCAACCATATGTAGTTATTTAAGTCAAATTAGTAGGATGTCTTGAAAGTTTATAGTAACTTTTATTTTTCCTGTCTTCCAGCTGGATACACGATCCCGATTCCGAGGCAGAAAGGGATACTGAATACCAGCTATCGTGTTTAAGCTGGAGACATTAACACACAGCTCTACTGCCTTGTGAATATTGTCCTTTTGTTTACAGTTGTACTTACAAGACTCTTGACTTGGGGACATAATGAATTGTGTCAGTGTATATAGTCATTAAATGTCTTCTGCTCTGAATGGTCTCTCATCCAATCAAAGAAATTAATTGCAGCAGCCACAAAAAAAGAACAATAATCATTACTTTTGTTACATCACATTTAAAAAGGTACTTGAGTGTTGTAATTGTGGAAATATTTTTTTTATGTGGGGTCCTGTGTTGGAAACTAAAGGCAGCTGACCAGTCAATGTCTCAATGTAAAACAGCTTTCTCAGGAAACTGGTATCGGAGTGCCATACGAAGCGCTGTGTAGTCAACAAGAATACAAGTAAACGTGCTAACCATGATAATATTTCATGATTAGTTTATTCGAAAAGCAGGAAAAGCATTAAAGAGAATCCTTTAAAAATAAAAAAAACCCATGAAATTGTGATAATACAGAAATATACTCAATTAAAAATGTAGTATTAATTGTGAAATGTATGGACTTCGTAGCGCGACTTAAGATTTTAAACTAGTACCCTTAAGACCCTCTACAAAGCTGATTAGAAAAAATACAGTAATAAAATGCAACTATGGACATGATGCTGTAATGTACATTTATTTCAAAGCATTTATCATCAGCACTTTGAACCTCTCCATGTCCACCTTCTTCATGATGTGGACTTTTTGAGTTTTCTGCAGAAGCTCAAGATGATCCACAACCATCATTCCTCTGCAACAGTTGCCTGCGAGCTCTACAGTTACGGCTTTGTGGTCTGTTTCTATTATGTATTTATCATCTATAGCTGCTGCCATAGCATAAGAATCACAGGAGATGAATCCATGCCCTGACACCAGCTCTTTCTCCACCCTCTCATTGTACCTGGTCTCCATACTGTGCTTAAAAATCTTCTTCATGAACTGAGCCTTGTATGTGTCTTGGGCCAGCCAGTCATCACAGAATTCCTAAAGCCGAAAAATACAAATATAAATTTTAAAATTTCAAATGTTAAATTCAAACACCACCAAAAGTTGGTGGTGTTTGAATAAACCACCAAAAGTTGTATTAAGATGATAGATAATTATCTGTTAATCTGTTTAAAAGAGAAGGTGGTTTTACCCAGGGTATTTTACTTCGACAGGTGAACTCCCAGGTTGCAATGTAAGTTGGGCAAAGGAACTCATTTAGAACAATGTAAGCTGCTTCCGGATCAGCTGCAAAGTTGTACTCTCCACACATAGTGGTGTTCCCACGAGCTAAAGATACACATTTGTTGTTATTTTTTAGTTTGGCTAAATTACAGGAAAATAAATATAAAATTAATATACTTAATATAAAAGATATTCTGCCACAGAAAACGAATTCACTGAAATAAATCAAACGTACACATTCTAATGTCTATCTTTGCTACTGTTTATAGGTTTAAAGTTAAGATGCTATTAAGACATCAGACATTCTCATCATTGATGCACTCTTTAAGAAGCTTAATACCCAAATAAAGCACATTCATAACACTGTAATTTCACAATGTTGATTAATTTATATCATCAGTAAAATTGTTGTGAATATTCAATATATCGGCCATGTTCATTCTAGATACATATTAAGTGTAATGCATCAGGGACTCACAGTCTGTGTTGCCACCCATAATGTAAAGGCCTTTGAGTTTCTGAGGGAAGGAGGGGTCAAGTTTCACTGCCAATGCCAGATTTGTCAGTGGAGCCGTGGCTACTAAAGATATCTTGAAGAATCAAAGAAAATCAATGGTAAAATACTGGCAATGTGTGATCTTTCAATTAACAAATATGTCCAATAATCATACACACATCCCCAGGATTCTCATTGACTAATCGAATCATGGCTGACACGGCTCCCTCTAATTGGATATGGTCCAGACCAGGAGCTTTGGGGTCTGGGGCATCCCCAAGTCCATCTTTTCCATGGAATTCTCCAGCATTGGTGGTCTGCCCTAGAAGCGATTTAGCTGCTCCACGGAACACAGGAATCTGGAGCATAATTCAGAGACAGTTTTACTAATGTGGGGCCCACGTGATTTTGCCCTTTTGGGCCCTCATGTTTTTTTTTCTGTGGGTCAACCCACTGTGGGCTCGCCCACAGAACACCCACATAGGCCTTACCATTTAAAGAATAAATAGAATGAATTATGGCAGTCAGAAGAAATAAAATACATTTTTGGCCAGGTATCATAAATGTACTTTTTAGATTATTTCTTTAAAAGGAATTCATAAAAAAATGAAAAATATATACATTTTGGTACTCTAAACTCTGCGAGAAAAGCCTGCGAAAGTTCCTTGCAACGATTATAAGCTGAGATCTAAGGTAACTGCCAGCACAGCCGGAGTCGTTCTGAAGACAGGACACTGCCTGATGGAAAGTTTTTCTGAGGTATTTTTAGAGTATTTTTTAAACTATTTTATTATTTATAGTTATTATTTACTATTTTATTACTAATTTCTTTTAAAATGGATTCCTTTAATACAAAAAACATTTACAAATGACAGCATTAATAAAACATTTACAAATAAAAATCTAAATAAGAATACAAAATAAAAATAAGTACAAACGGTCTGAGGAAACAGTTTTTCTCAGGCTATAGTCAATTAAAAAAACAAAACTTTTACATATAAAAAGCAACAAACTGCCTTTTTAAATTAATGTATGACCTGTTTTATTCACATAAACACCTTAAAAAAGTTAAGTGTTCTCAGTGGGAGACTGGACTATGTCTCTGACTACTAATGTTTTTTCCCTTTGTTTTGTGTCAATTGTGTCAGCAGCAGCTAAATAATACACCCCAACGGCTATTATGAGAGCCAACTCAGAGATCATCTTTGGTTTTGTAAGTATATTTTTTGAGTGTCAGGCACTTATTTGCATGTAGATCAATCACAGCTACATCATGTAGCGAGTTAGAGTCATCAGTAATGTCTTCATAGAAAGCATTAAGTTACCCAAAGAAGGACATTTTAAACATTAAACAAGAATTATATATTGCAAAATAATTATGAAATTAAATTTGTCATAAGTATTTGTAAGTTTGTCAAAAAGACTAATTTAGTGGCATATTATAATTCAACTGTAGAATCCTTTCTTAACTGTATAGATGCCCTGACAGACCTAATGTAAGCCAAAGACTATTGCAGAACAACATTTCCAAAGTGCATTAACTTATCTTAATCTTGGGTGAGAAAGCAGAAGCATACAAAAGCATCAAACCTTGACAAACAACAGATAATTTTATGTCCCACAGTTTGACCATTGTACCCACAGTATGCCCCCACAGTGTGGGGCCCACATGTGCCCCGCATTTCGCTACGGTATTGGGGCCCACAGGGGCTGCCCGCGTGGGCCCCAAAAGGGGATGTTTGCTGAGAAAGAATTACATTAAATCACAATGTTTTAATAAATAAAGCACACAAATAATTAAATTATTTTATAATAATTGTTTAAACTGTAAAACAGACAATCCCTATAATCACAGTTATTTATAAGACAATGAGTCGTCAGCCAAATTTCAAAATGGTGACAGCCCTTAACTCTATATATTACTGTATATAAGCAGATAGACATTTGCTTAAAAATCAAATAAATTAAAATCGTGTCCATGTTACCTCAAGATGCTTACACACTTCCAGCACACGCAGGACATTCTTGCAGACATTATCTATTTTAGTGTTTCCATGAACGCATGTGATGCCCAGGATCTGCACATCTGGCACTGCCAAAGCCATCATAATGGCCTGAGCATCATCCACCCCACAGTCAACATCCACAAGCAGCTTCTTCATATTGACCTCGATAATGATACATTCATTCAGTTACAAACGGTGATGAGGAAGTCTGGTTAAATAAATGTCGACTGGTAACCAGAGGTCATTGCACACACACGATGAACTATGAACTATCAGCAGTGCGCAACTGAGCAAGGCACGTTATTTCACTGGGGACTGTTCCTGTGTACATGTACTGACAGTAAGACATTTCGGGTAAATGATTAAGCGACTAATAAGAATCTTTAACTAGTATCTGCTGAATTAGTAAAAAAATAGGTTACTTTTCAGGATTCTCAATTCCTACCTGTAGTAAAGTGTCGCTTATTGTCCGTTTCCTGTACACAACTTCTCTTAACGTTAAAGCAGCTTTGTAGGGCAGTGTTAAGATCTCGCTATCTGCGGGTGTAAGCGGAGTCTGAGTTAATACGTAAGCAAGCACTGCGTACCCACCTTTAACACAAACTTGACATCAAGTTTACCATGATTTGATCACACCACGTGTCAGCTGACTGTTAAATATCACTCTTCTTAAAGTACGTGTAAACGGCGCTGCAGACCATTTCAATGACACAAACGTTACTAAACCTTAATCCTACAGGAAAGCCCACGTGATCTTTCAGAAATAGCAGTCAGTAAAGGAGCACTCACCAAAAAAACAGACAGACGGAGCTGCCATATTACACAAAATAATAATAATATCTTATTAAAACTTTCTTAAACTGTTACCTGTGTATATTTATGTCGGTGAAACTTTAAAGTACTCCAGTGTCCATATCTTACGGTAATTTGTTTTTCAAATACAGTTGAAGATGTGCGCAGGCGCTGTGTCGGTAAGCGTTTTCAGTTTCTAGGGTGGAGTTTAATTTGTATGTCAAGCATTAAACCTTTCGGATTGTTTGATTTAAAGGTTTTTGTAGTGGAGAATTATCTTTAATTAAACAAAATATAACAATATTTGAGCCACAGGAATAATTAAATAATCTTTGGAATAATAGTACTAGTGATGTCCCAATGCAGTTATTTACACGAGTCCTCTCGTTTAATTGTTCATAGTGTAACCCTGGAAATAATATTTTTGTTGTTGTGTTATTCTATGTTCTGGAACAAATAAATCGTATAAATTGCCAGCCTACTATGTTTCGTATTTCTATGGTAGTATATATTAAGTATTTTTTCAATGTAGTTAAGAGTTATGTTGTTAAAACAATTTCAGACTGCATTGTTATGAGACGTGTACAGTGGTGTACTCTATGTATATATGCATAATGTATTATTTAAAATAATTTGTACATAGCAATTGTCCTAGTCTGAGGTATTCTGTTCGTTAAAACAGGAACATAAAGCAAAAAATTAGCATGAAGTTTAATCACATCATTAAGCATGTTATTTTAATTTAAAAGCTGTATGTTAGGAAGAAAGAGAGGCAATTTTGTACAGCATTAAAACATTTAACTATACAAAAAATAAATAATAAAATATTTAAAAACAGGGACAATGAATGACCTGCATGCTTTTACAACACAGTGCTTTAGCACTTACAATAAAAGAAACATATTTCATGAAAGTGTAGATAATAATAAATGAACAACTAAAACATTAATTAAATGTAAATCTTCTGTACATGTGAAACGTAAACTGATAACATGCCAAAGGCTTGTATTAAAATAATTACTTATAGCTTTTTATGCAAAGCCTTAAATTCTAATTATTATTAATAGCAGTTGTATTTTAAAATGTGTGTCCTGCATCATGCAGGCAGAGGCTAAGACACATGCTCTCATTGGCAGAGTTGCAGTTGTCAGCTTTCATTTTGTTATTCTTGCCATACAACTCTGCAGAGAGAAAGGCTGTTGCCACTATGGTCATTATACTAAGCGATTCTACATGTCCTGTGCAGACATTAGGCAATTATATATAGAGATGAGGTTTACAGAATATTTGTTTATTTATTTTGTTCTATAATGCAAGATGAAGATCACGATTTTCTTAAAATAACTATTATAATGAAATAGTCTGAGAGCATCCCTCTGCTTTATGAAAACAAAACAGTGCTGAAGATTTCTTCACATTTTAAGACCAGTTGCACCATTGTGTTGTGTTCTGTTAAATTATTACTGACATTCATAACCTATATACATGTTTAACTCCTACAAGAAATTGTACTATGAAAACCCTTACAAAGTCAACATATCAATGTATAGATAGTGACACACGTCTCCATAGAAAGTTAAAGAACATATATTCACACTGTATGCTCACTGTACAAAAACTAGCTGTGCTTGGCAACAGTATGAGAAAGCTTTTCTTCTTAAACTCTATAACCTGTACAATGTCCTATGTATTCAACAGGGTGAAGTCCTATAGTAAAGCACTAACATTTTTAAACTTTGTAAATTGAGTCTTACTGTAAACAAATAAAACATATTCTGCCACATCACAAATACATAGATTAGAAATATCAACATATTTAACTTGACATTGGGGAACTTTGCAATAGTGGACTCTCTTAAGGCAGTTAGCACTGTGTGTACTTTAGATGAAGTCATAATAAACAATGGTTTTATGGTAATATTTTGTGCACATATGGAGTATTAAATTAACAGCCTGACCTTCCTTACAGACATGAAAACTGACTGGGGACATGTTATCTATTCTACCACAACACTTACACATTACCTATAACCTACTGAACTTTGACATTACATTGTTAAATGACAACACAGCTTTGCTTTAGTGCTGATATTTTTTACCTTTGTATTTTGTACAAAGAACAAGCATTTAAAATGTTTTAAAAATGGGCATGTTAATGCAACCTAAATGGAATGACTTGGATGCTTTGGGATTATTTAAGACCTGCTCTGACAAATAATCTTGCTCTTTTCTTTGTAAGTAATTACGGGGTAAACAGGCCTTCTGGTCTCTACTTATATACCTTGATATGTTTTTTCTTGCTTATCTCCTTTCTTTTCAAAATCACAACTTATTGGGGCTGAGCATCAGGATATTTTGACATCTTGAAAATTAACATTGTCATCTGGGTGATAACCAGAGCAGAAATCATCATGACTGTGCATAATATAATGTTCTTTTAGATATGTGACAATAAAGCAGATAGAGAGAAACATGCAGCTCTAGTCATGTGGGCTAGAACAGCTCACTGCTCATCAAATCAAGTTTCCACTTTCCCATAGGTGCCCTCTGGTGGCCTGTACTGTTTGGGGAAAGTCTTGAGCTGGAGAGAGTTGAAGGCATATTTGCGACTGCCTACATTTTTCATGGTATTTTCCCTCCTGCAGCCCTCACTGTGAACAGAGATGATCAGAGAGGTAAAAGAGATGTAGTTACAGAGCAATGTAAAGATAAAAGTCACCCATACACATTAAAGAAACCACAAATGCAATTTCTGTATTTATTCATCCACTGTCATGTTTGTACCAAACCCCTAAACTATGACAATTCATTGTGACAATATCAAATAGTCCAATATCAAGTCTTCTGAATTCTGAAAGCATATATTAGCTTTGATTGATGTGCCAGTCTGAATGAGATTTTTCAATTCAATATAATTCAATGTATAATTATACAATGTATAATTTAAAAGCAGCAAAATACATGTTTCAACGTTACAAAACAGTTTGCAGTTACTTCATCAGCAAAAAAATTAGGAACGTTCGTCACACAAATCGTATGAACTGTTGTATGAAAGAGCTGAGTGAAGACTGTAAACGTTTTTCTTCTGTGTTCCACATAATAAAAATAACAGCCACGGGTTTGGAACGACATGGGCGTGAATACATATTGTTTTTATAAAAATGTTTATTCTTGGGTGAAGTATTTTTTGAATTGTCATCTTACCTGCGCATACAGTCCAGCGCCTGGCTGAAGACCTGTGGCGCCATGCAGTGCTCAAGCTGAAGGATCTGACACTGCTCCAGGGTCACTGACATGGCCGTGCGATCCTTTGCGCTCTTACAGCTGGTCACGCGCACACCGTTCAAGCGCCGACAAACCTTAAGCAACAATGATGTCATTCTTAGAGCTGTCATTCTCATTCTCACTGTTATTACTAGTGTTATTAACCTGACACCATATTCATTTGTGCATTTGGCAGACGCTTTTATCCAAAGCGACTTACATTGCATTATACTATACATTGTTTCTGAGTACGTGTAATCCCTGGGTTCGAACCCATGACCTTGGGGTTGTTAACGCCATGCTCTAACCACTGAGCTACAGGAAAGCTGTTTGTTTCTATACAGCACTTAGATTGAAAGCTTGGCGTTTTTGTTGTCTGCAGTTGAAGTATTTTACAGTGTTAAAATAAAAAGTACAGTTAGGTACAGGAGTAAATAAGAGTAATGGCTGATCGCTGTACCTCTGCTGCCTGTGACAGGATGTCCACATTCTTGCTCTTCCTGGCATTGACGTTCTGGCTGAGGAATTTCAGCAGCTCAGGCACACAGTTTTGACTGCGAGAGCGGGGTAGACCTGAGGCAGGAGATACTCAGGAGATAAATTACATTTTCTTATGGTCAAATTAGGCTAGACGTTTTATGTTTAATCACATTATTACTATTTGATTACTCTTTTATAAAGGGTCGTATGCAGTGTAGGTGAGTGTAGTGTGGAGAACTCACAGTCTTCCGGCAGCACCTCTTTAAACTGGTCATAATAGGATGTAAGCCGAGTTAAACTTTCCATATTCACCAGCTCCTGTAGCGACGTGTCTCCAAACCTTAACAGTAATACACAATGTATATAAATACTAAACTGTAAAGCTATTTTGTGTATTTACAGTCCAATGAAAATGAATTAAAGCAAACGTAACGTAAACTTAACAGAGTAACATAACATTTACAACAGTTTACCAGAGTTTATTGAACTTACTTTTCGGCTAGTGTTTGCTGTTCATTAATTCCCACATTGAATAATACTGGTTGAACACGCAGGAGCATTCCATTTTGGATCTCCCGTGGCAACACATCAAACATCACCCCCGGTAAGGGAACACGCACATTAAACCCGTCTCTGTTGCCCGTGATGACAGGGAGCATGTCGGGGCTAAAGCTGGAGGTTGCCTGTGTAACTTTAAAGGTAACATTTCGAAGGTCCATGACACCCACACTCATGTCTTCCAACATGGCAAGCTCCTCCCCTATAAAATAAAGATAAGGATTCATACACTCATTCAAATGCATAAATTAGTTGAATATTGATTTTTACGCACACAGACGTTTACCATAGGTGCTCAGAAGACCCTCAAACTGGACCAGTAAGCCAATAGTGTGGAGTTGTCTGAGGAAGCCATTATCACTGAGACAGTTCCTCAGTTTTACAACAAATCCACAAATCAGAGCGGTCAGCTATTGAGAAACACGCATACAATTAGAATAAGGCAATATAATATACAGTCAGCTGGGGAATTATATACACACTCTTTTAAAGGAACAGTTAAGGAATAGTGCTAATCTATTTCTTTAAGAAAGGATAAGCTGTTATATAGTCAATGTTTGCTACAGCCTGCCAACCATGGTGTAACTGATGCATAAGGGGTAATAACTGTAGTGCACCCAGAACAAATTTTCTAAATGAAAATCTGGATAATGGATTTAAAACATGGCAATAAAAGGTAAATGAAGCTGTGAGTACCACACCTTTATTGGTAGCTGAAAGTATTATTAAATTACGTATTAATAAAGCAACACATAAGGGAAGGAGTATTTGTAGGATGTTTTTGCATCACAAATGTTCTGATGTTATTGAAATCTGATTCAAAATGCACTCAATCTGCGTAATGTTTTGTACTAACTGTCTGGCAGAAAACCACATCTCTTCGGTACTGTAGTGACAGACTCATGGCGATAGTGGGTGCACTGTCCTGCATCAGTACGAACACCATGGACTTCTTGGCTTTGTCGCTCATCATGGCAACACACTCATTCAGAGTTGTCAGCAGGGGATACAGAGCTTCACTCCATTCTCCTGTAAACACATACATACACAAATACAGGTCAAACACATACATGCTAGGTTTGAAATAAATTAGATAAAAAATGGGCAGTCAAACACATTCTTACCAGGAGAAGATCCCTCTATGCTGGGACTACCATCTAAAGAGGCGTGGGGAGAGGATGCTAATTATTTTCATGTTACTATGTAATACTACAATAAAAATAATCTATGAAATGTCAACGATTAAATAACCACTGGAAATGATCACTTCATGTCAAGGATAGAGGATGTAAAACTAAATGCCATCTGTGGTATTTAAAAGATGAAGTGTGATTTTTTGCAAAAATCTCTGCACAATATTACAGCGTTACCAAATGGAATTGCAAAATTGTAGGTATCCTGAATACTCTCGCCATATACCATTGGTCCAAAAAGGATGGCCCCCAGATGGCCCCACCATTGGTTGAGTCAATGTTGCCATGTTAAGATGCTCAAACAAACAGATTAAATTTTTGATAGTACCATAGGAACTCAACCAGCAATTGCCTTAAACAGAATCAATATTTCATTATCAAAAAATGACACACTTCACCCTTCACCCAAGAGTTTAAAAAGGGGATTAAAACCATAAGCCTGAACATAAAGTGAAACCTACAGGAGTGTCTGTTAAAACCGGATGGGCATGCAGAGGTCAGTAAATTCGATGATGGTGATGATAATGACAAAGGAGAGTGTGATGAGAACTGGGGGGTGGAGGAGGAAGGGGAGAAGACACCATCACCAGGGTTGAGCCAGAACACATTGCCCTGGCTACCTCTCTTGCTGTTATCAGCCGGTTGGTCAGACAGAAAGACGTCCTCACTGCTGTCGCTCTGCAACCGTTCTCTTGTCAGGAGTCTGTCCACACAACGGATTACACACTCCAGACTCTTATCCACATTCAGCCAAATCTTTTCCTGGATCAAAAAGAGAAGTAGGTCTATTTTATCACCTTATGTAACACTGTAGTAAAAGGTTGCAAGATAAATGACAAGCAATATCTCCACTCCTCTGACATTTTGTCTGAACCAGACACAATGCAATAAAGCGTCACATGATTTTGTTTGGTTTCTATTTTTCTTGTGTTGCACTGACTATTCCCACCTACAGTAAAATCTGATTGATCCAAAATCTGGGCAAACATAGATACACAGTGTGTTAAAAGGGTCACATGGAATCAAAATGTTCTTATCTTTTGAGATAAGAGTTCAATGTACTATGAAATCATACTGTAAACTGAAGCCATTGTTGAGCTCTACCTGATCTTTCCTGTAGCAAGTGGGAAAACATTTACCACTAGCACTAGCAACACCAATGTTATGGGTTTGATTCCCAAAGGAACACATGTACTAATAAAATGTATAGCTTCCAAATATCACCTTTGATAAAGCAACTACCAAATGCAAAAACATTCTCCCCTATATGTGCGGACTGTCCTTACCCACTCCTCCTCCTGCCAGTTCACATTCATAGAGGCTCTGTTCCCCTTCCCACTCCATTTGGCCTGTGGAGAACCCTGGTCATTTCTCAGGACCACCCGCTCAGTGTCATGGGCAGCTGGTGAACCTCTGGAGGCGATGAACTCTGGCCGGGCAGCACTCAGTGCCTGGATAGCTGTGGTTAGCAGCTTACTGTCACACACTGTCACCAGCTGCCGTGTCTGAGAGAAGAAGAGTAAGTGAGAGTGCTGTCTGAGGATGAGACTACAATAACACTACAATAATTTCCAGTCTCACCTTATCTGTGAGGATAGCGAGGGTCCTCTCCAGCGCATTGGTTGAGCGTTCTTTAGCAGCGCGGGACAGGCGCTCTGTGTAGTAGCTGATCTGAGTCTTAAGAGTGTTGATGTGGGAAATGATTTCTTTGGCTTTCAACACATCCTGTGGCTGGTATCGCATTGATGGTGGAACTGATTCCCCAGCACTATAAGTACAGAGATCACACATTCTCAAATTTCCCTTATCACTTGTTCTCAATTTCACAATTTCAAGTGGAAATTTTTACAAATGAGATGGTGTGATATACAAGCACATGTTAGAAATTTACTCAGAGTGGGAAAATATTATTTCCAAAGACCTCATGTATACTAGTATTAACATTTGTCTCAGGTGACACGTGGTCAGTGCTAAATGCAGGTTTATATGGGGTCCAAAGGTTTTGTTATCTGATCACACAAACCATATTTGGAGGTAATCAGAATAAAACCACATTGTATCTGTAGTTCAACTGTCTTGATGCATGACGCACAACATTAGACTTACTTACCTATTAATTATAAATTTCTTTTTAACAGCAGTTATAAACTGCCATTTACATGCAGAAATAACCATCCAATTGAAATTGTGAAAAACACACATGCTCAGCTCTTCATGAAACATCTCGGATTTGCTTGACATCAACATGCCATGACACACATCATGTGAAGCATTGACATAGTGAGTAAATGTCATCACAAAATCAGAGACCCTTCCCTTGAGATCTGACACATTTAATATGTATGTAAATACCAGGTGATAATGGCTTCTGGCGTGACCACTTGTCTAAACAGGTATAAACATATTGTTGGTGCAAACAAGAACAATCCTTCACACTTAATGGAAGTGAAGTAAAGGACTCAATACTGACCAATCACAAACAGGATGGCACACAACCACATATGACAGTGACTGTATAACAACAACCATTACACTCACCCTTCACCCTCATATGCACTGATCAGAAAGCAAACAAAATAACAGCAAAATTACAATTGCAATAAAAATGTGATCAAAATAAAATATCAAGTTTCTATCACTAAGAGCATAAATAATCAAAAAGAAACCATCAAAGCAAGCAGAGCAGCACAAAATCCTCCATTCACATTGTTCACCATGAGGCTGCATCTCTGGAATTGTTTTGATTGGTTTAAAGAAAAGTTCCTTACTGCTTTTTTGCTTCCTCAAATTTCAGAATGAGTTTCCTCAGTCCACTGCCCTTAAAGCCCTGATGATGGGCTGCAGGGGCCCCTGTTGTCACCACATCATATGTGCGATCTGTAGAGTGACAGCATAAGGTTTACAACTGCTTAAGGCTGTCTCTAACAGAGCACAAATATGAACAGCCAGAGATATCTCACCATAGCCAGACTCGCCCTGCACCCTCATCCTCTGAATGTGGAGGTTTGTAGGCATGAACTCAAATTTTTTCTCTCCTTTCAGAGTGCTTGATTTGAAGGAGGGACCTGATGAATAACATGCAAGAATTAAAGACAAATACACCAAAGGTAAAGTGTCATTGTTGGAGTCGTGGGCGCAGAAATTCACACTTCAGCGTTAACTATATTACTGCAGCATTTAATTAAATTTACAGCTGTGATACAGGCTTTATGCTATAGAAACATGCATAGAAATCTAATAGTGGAATAGGTGACACAACACTGACCCTTGTATTCATGTAAATTACTGAGAGTCTCCTGATAGGTGAGGATGATGGTCTGGTACTGTGTGATGATCTGTCTCCGCAGGTTCTCCCAGCAGGGCGACAGCTCACCCAGCTCTTCTAGCTCGCACACCCTGCGTGCAAACCGAATATAACAATAGCATGAAACACATTATTATTATTATTATTATAACATCTTATTTATATCTACATTTTTAATTATCTTAAATTTTAGAAAAATTTAAATAGTGCTTATGTGAACTAAAAGAGTATGTTACCTATAAAGAATGGTCGCATAGATTATAGGCCATTGCTAGGTGGTTGCTAGGGTGTTTTGGATTGTTGCCAGATGGTTGCTTACTAGGCTAATTTAAAAGCATCCACCTCCAAGTCTGTATAATATTCAGGCCCCTAGATTCATTGTACCTGAGATTATTCACCGGTGAACAAACTCTGATCGCTTACAAAATATCAGCACACCCCTTAAGTAAAGATAATTTACCTGGCAGCATCTTCCTCCAACAGCAGTTTGACAAACTGTCTCGGTATGTGAAGAGACAGCACGCTCTCCGCCATCTGCTCCAGCACACGCAGGTGGTTTCCATCAGTGGTAGGCAACCGGTACATCCGTGAAATAGTGCCTCCAAATACTGTAATCAATAAATCAATCACAAGGGTTTGTTCAGAACACTTTATCCAAAGCAACACATTTCTACAATCAATTCAGCCTAAAGCTCTTATTATACAGAGATCATTAAACAAACATTAAACTTATTAAACTTAAACTAAAGTTCATTAAACTTCAGTCCAAGGTCTGTTATTTTTGCTATTTTTGTAAACTTTACTCTTTTTAGTAAATTATATTCTAAAAGTTGAAAAATCTCCCAATAATTAACACTGATAAAAGTTTCAGCATTTAGAATTTAACCAACAGTGATGGCGTTGGAATATGTCATCATAATATGTGTGTGCTAAACTGCGATTGGTCTTCTGCCTTACATGTTTTTGCATACTGAATTGTGATTGGTACACTGTACAGTTACTAGCACTGGTTAAGGCAGAGACACTATTCTAAAACTATTCCTCTGCTGCTTTGCAAGCGCAGTGAGCTGTATTTCAGGAGGAAATGCAAATCTAGTTACAGATCTGATATATTTAACACACTATAAATAACTGTGGCCCATTGATTTTGCTATGAGGGGCACGTTTAGAAATAAACAGCTGCTTTTAGATGCAATATAGAATATGAAAGATATAAAAACAACAAAACATGAATGAATGGCAGCTTGATGGATTAGACACTCACCTGCCTTTAAAAGGCTGTCTTTACACAGGGAAGCAGATTTTGCTTTGACTCCCATGGATTCAGTCAGACTTTCATCAACAGGTAACACCATCTGTGAGATACAGTAAAGCATTAAAGCATAAAGCATTGTGACAGCTGGGTCACAATGGGTCATGGTTTGTTCCAATATGTTCCAATTTTCCTTGTGTGAAAAACTATGCAAAATGCAAATAACTAACTTAACCATATTATTACGTATTGTTACTGTAGGTTAGCAAAATAAGTATTAAGTTATCAAGTAAGTTACATTTTTACATAAGTTAATTTTTTTACTATTACTATACTACTATTTATATTTATTCATTTATATTTTTATTTATCAATAGTAAAATCAACAGTAAATAGTTAATATATATAG
>JAZGTJ010003704.1:0-34066 GCA_036877575.1 Botia almorhae
AGTGGTCATGAGATTGATAATCCAGATGTTCAAACGTTCCTCTGATATAGACGCTGGTTATTAGTGTGTACCAGTGCATTCTGTTACCAAAAATGATGCACAGCACTGGTGTTTATTGTCATGTGGTGCAGTGTTCTAACATCCAGATACATGGTTGGCCAGTAAAAGTGTGACCTAACACACCCATGTGTGTTTTTGCAGGTGCGTGCGTGCGTGCTAGGAGCATAACAATGAATGGTGCAAATAAGTTTATAAATGCCTGACAACTTATACACAGGAGTGTTTCATCATTTCAAAGATTCTGTCTTTCCTCATGGTTGCTCATTTCTGCTGGTCATCTGCTGCTTATTTCACCCTAAAAACAAACCAAGTCTTAAAATATACAGAGCAAATAATTTTACATTTCCAGCTTTGCTGTGTTCTTGAATGAAATGTCGTCCAGTTCAATAACTTGAAAGGAGGGACAAACTATAGTGCATGTTTTCCTGTTTTTCACCTCCAATTTGTCTTTTGCTCCTGAACATTTTAACACCCTGTGGGTTAATGTTTAATACTTGGGTGTGTGAAAACTCATCATTGTATGAGGCTCTACAATTGAATGAGGGTTTATCCAACAAAGACCTTTTAAAATGAAGGTATGGATTTATCAAGAAATGTTTCATTACACTATACTAAACATGATGCAGTGACAAAGGTGGAGAATTAAAACTGTACTCCCACATTTACATGACATGTTCAAAATGTAATATGTCCCTTTTCATTTGATATATCCAGATAAATTCCTTTTTTGGTGTGAAGTTCAGTAAATGAATCATGGCCATGCCTTTCCAGCTGTTAAAGGGGCAGTTTCTGGTTAAATCATGTTTCAGTGTTTCGGATAAGAGCTTATCAAAGAGGGTGGCCAGGGGAGCTTCTGTCCCCCAGTAAATCATTCATTATTTTCACAGTGTACCATTAGCTGTACTGTGTCAAATACAGTAAATGGGTGTAATAGATTTTGAAATAGTGTCATGTCAAGGTAACGTAATATGTTCGAACTTGCACAATGACGACTCGATACATCATGAACAGGCCCTACACACTTTCACACAAAAGTGGCGTGCGCTGCAGCCTGTGAATGAATACACACAGCGGAGGGACAGAGACATGAGGACAATCTAATATCGTATTGTGTAGTGTCCCTTTCGGCGGATTTTTCCGCTACCTCCGATCATTTTGTCAATATCTTCATTTTGTGAGTATATTAACATGTGCTTTCTCAAGTTTTCAAAATTTTGATTTGAGGGGGCAAGACATTTATTTGAGGGGGCGCTGGCCCCTCTTGCCCCTGCGTAGAGCCGGCCTCGTTATGCTTAATGAAAACATCATGAAAGAGTTCTGGCAACGTAACATCGTTAGCCGGGTATCTGGTGCGTCCATAGGCAGCGTCTTTAATTCGTGAACACACCATTAAATGAACACAAGCCTGTGACAAAGTTAGCTGGTGGAGGGAGATTTATTTATAGCAGGAAGAGCAGCGGAGGGTTACGTTGGGCGCACCTCTCCCCAACACTGTTCCACTTCCACATATGGCAGTCTGTCCACTGTTTGTTATGATTCACATGGATGACATTTTTGAGGTATTCTGTGATTTATTTTTTCATGTTCAGACCGTGTCCGGTCTGCGATGGTGTCTACGGTGGCTTGTGTGGACAGCCCTTTATCCTGAAGTGGCGTACAACCGGACTCTGTCCGTCTGCCAGTTCCACACCATGCTTGGAAATGCAGCCCACAGCGCAGAGCCAAACCCAGTCCAGTGGGTGTTAGAGAGACGTCGGGTTGTTTATTATATAGTTCGTCCTCTGGCACTCGTGTGAGAATGTGTATATACGGGGTTAGACAACTCAAAAGTCGAGTGCCATTCCGGTCTAACAAATATAAATGAAGTACGGCTTATATCGACCTCAGTATATGAAGCAAGAAGAACGCGGTTGGAAAAGTTTATTGTTTCTGCGTCGCCATATCTTGGGTTCGAAAGGACTTTAGACAGAAGTTTTATTATGAAGCAAAGGGTAACGGATCAACTCAAAATAACCAGAGTCACACTATTATTTTAACCTGTATATTAATTGTGCAACTTTTCAAATGCACAAATAATTTTAAAATTATTCGTTTTTATCCCTTTTGAGATATAAATTCCATCTGGCAAAAAAATAACAGCGTGGCCACTCCTCCTGGGTGGAACACCGCCAGAAGTCCACGCCCCCTGCCCCTCACCTGCATATCATTATTGGCTGATAGGGACACACCCACTGTTGCCTCCAAACAATGTCCCACGCAAAAAATACCAGCAGAGGACGATGTTTCAGTAGAAACAAACCCCTCCACACTAATAGATCTAACTAACTTTTATATATATTATGAACGGGATTATATTTGTTTGAGTTCATACTTTTTCTTCGGGAAAGTTTTGGATGGTGCACCTTTACGTACATGTATGTGTGCGTACATGCATGTGAATAATCGCGTCTCTGTGGTTCAGTGAGCACTTTCCTCAACATGACACGATATGTGCGTCAGCTCTCCCGTCGGCCTGCGCAGGAACTCTGACCCGTTGAGATGTGTCTGGCAGCGGCTGCACACAAGACCTCCATCCACTCGGATCTTTTCACGAGTCGCTTCCATCTGCAAGCGTAAAAATAACATTAGCTGTTTAGATTTACTGAATGACTGAGATGTATCTCTTGTCCACAGGGCCGAACAGAACCAATAAAGGCCGGCTGGATGTAGAACACAATTAAGCTGATGCCCAGCTAACAGGCAACACTTGCATAACATTGATTAAAGTTCTCTCAAAGTTATTGAACGCATACTTGCGGTAACGTTAGTAGAACGTTTTAACCATGTTATATACCATTGGCATACGTTCTAAAAACGTTGGTATAAACCCGTTATTCTTAAATTGTTGGTGGAACGTTACAGAATAAAAAAAACGTTCTTTTAACCAAGCAATAATGTTAATACAATGTCTAAAAACTGGATGTTTGCTGGGCAATGTATGAAGCCGCGTACCCAGGCATGTTTATATCTTTGGTTTTCCACCTTGGCCAGGCTCATCTCCAGACCTCGCATTCTGTTCTCATGCACGGTTCTTCTCAACGACTCCCTCAGGAACCGCAGCACCAGTTTCAGGGACCAGGAGCCCGGCAGAACCCTCAGCACGCTGACCAGATCAAACACCTCCACGTTTCTGTTCAGCAGGTCCACCGCTGCGATCACGTGATCTGTGGACTCCAGGTAGATTTGGAGGAGGGTAAGAAAGATTGCCTGCGTGTAATGCTTATTGTGTCCAGCAGAGGTCCTCCAACAGTAGCTTTCTGCGGCGTGCTGCCCCTTTTCTTCCTTAACCAAAATCTGCAGGGCCTTTCTGTGTTCACCAGATTTACCGAGTATAATCGCCCTCTCCACGTGGAGATCTGAGGACATGATGCGCTCTGTGACAAACAGGAGTAAGGGGCAAGCATTAAAAATATAATATTAACCCAGCCAACAGGGAATGTTGTCAGAACATTGGCTAACGTTCTATAAAAGTTCTTTCAACATTATCAAAACATTCTTGCAGCACAACTAGTAGAACATTTCTTTAACGTTACATATTGTATATTTAAAACGCTATTCTTAAGTACTTAGTAGCAAATTTAAAAAAAACGTTACCGAATTAAAAAACTTTCTCAGAATCAAACAATAATATTAATACAACATAGAAAAACAGGATGTTTTAAACGTTCCTAGAACTTTAAAAAACACCTTTTAAACATTTTTGTTACCTAATGGAAACGTTCTTACGAGTTAAAATTGTTAGCTGGGTCTTTGGAGCACGTATTGAAAATAAAAAATTGGCATGCTGTCACACAAGTTTCGTATTGCAGGTAAATTGTCATTTTTGTACCATGTATGGCATCAGTATTATAGACAGAGGACTGCCACAGTAACTGCTGTAGTTTATGTCTCAGCTCCTCGCTGCTTATGTTATCGCTCTGCAGTATCTGTTCGACATATTCTGTCATGAGCATGTTATGATGTTCCTTTTCCTGCGAACAGACAATGTGCATCTCAGTTAGTCATGTTACCCTGCTGCTATTAAAGTCCCCATAAATGTGTTTACAACCCGTATCACTTTCATGATGTATTCCAGAGTGAAACAGGACTCAGACTCAGAGGATGTCAGAAAAAATCTGGATCATGCTTTTACATTTTGTTGAAAGATTTAAGACTATTAAGACAAACTAGGAAAGTAAACAGAGTCAGTTATGATTTCGTATTAACTTTGAAAACAGAACTGTCACCTTGCTGTTTAATTCAATGACTAAATGTTCCAGGTAAAGCGTCATGGCAACTGGGTAGCCGTTGAGAACGGTAAAAACTTCTTCAGGGGCAAAAATGTTTTGGTCTGTGGCACTCCTCTTTATAAAGATCAGTGTTCCAGCCTACATTAAAAAAGACACATTAACATGTCGCTTGAACTAAAATAATTCACATTTATAGCGTCAGAGCCGAAGCTGTCACAGATTTGTGTGTGTATATACTGTTTTGTAGCTTTTATTGCCAAGAGCCAAGTGTGAACTCGGATACATAAAATCTGTGAAGCTCTGCATGTGAGAGACAGTGTGGAAAAGTTGGAATGTTTGCCTTCTGATCCCTCTGGAGAACCCAGTCTACAAACTTCCAGATTATGGCTTTGTGTTCCATGTGGCAGAGAGTATCAACAATATGTCTGAAAACACTGTCAGAGTTTTCGTCCCGCCCCTCCACGATTTTAACCCACGTCTGAGGACAAATAAATAATATTATATATATATATATTATATAATAATAAATAAATTCAAGCTGTCTTTCTTTCATTCTTTTCAATGACTATTCTATTAATCTTTAAGATACCTGAAGTGCATTAAAATGCTGCTCTTGACTTTGATACAGCAATCCAAGCGTAAAAAACCTAAAATTGCAATAAATTAGTTCAAGTTCTTATGAAGAGTGTTTATAGCAAAGGGCCTGTAAATACTGCAAGTTGCCCCAAATGATGAGTTTTACCCCAAACCTTCTGTGCTGCTCCAGGTCAGACGCACACATTTGGAGGTTACAGTTATTTTTAGACGACACAAGCTGGTCCAGTTTCCCATATTCTCCTTGTTCCAAATACAGCTTAAAAAGCGCTGAGTCGATGTCCTGAGGACAGATTTGGCCCTGAGCTCTTGGCCTGATGTCTCTCAAGAAGTCGTCCAAGAAACCGAGGTATTTCTGAAATGTTGGCCAGTCTTCTCGGCTTAAGCTCCAGAGATCTTTGGCATTGCTGACTGTTATTGTCTGTGGTGTAAAATCTTTACTCACAACAGGCATAGCCGGATAAAGGCTAATGATTTCCCTCGGGTCCAGTTCACCTTTACTGGAAAACAAAGATTATCTGTGCGGTCATTGTAGTATTTTTACAACAAACGCTGTCAGATCATTCGTGAATGTTCAGGCAGAACTTACATAAAAAGTACTTTTGCTTCCACAAACATCTCCTTGTAGAACTTGATCATTCCAGATGTGCAGATGACATCGTGATGAAGATCCTGAGAAGTGATGAAGACAACAGGACAGAAAAATCTCTTCAGTATCTCACATGTTTTCAGACGGCAATAACAGATGGACAGGATTTGTCTCCTAGGAAACAGATCATAGGGATTCCAGCTAACAATTTTAGATTGTAAAAATGTTATTTTGAATGTTCTAGGGATGTTACTGCAAGAATGTTTTTTGATAACTGAGAGAACTTTTTAGAGAATGTTCTGAGAACATTCACTGATAGCTGGGATCTCATATGTTTCTCTTCTGGAGTTTTAGATGTCAGAGACTTTAGTATGAACACAAACCAGCCATTAACTGTAACATCTCCTATAGGCAGTGCTGTGCTTCATTTTAATTAAGTTTTCATTATACTATTCAATGTAAACACGATCTCTTTCTGTGTAGCTACAAACACGCCAATCGCGTTGTCATGGTGTCATTTTCCTGTGGCTCCTAACAAATGTGGCTCCAAAACTGAGGGCCCATGAGCACACAGATGGAGGTAGGAAGAGGGGTCATGGACCAGCCAAGCACCTGCTATTGAGATAAACAGCATAGCTTTCCCCAGGTTTTATAGACCTTCTTGGTTTACATTGTCAGATTTGAAGTGGAGTTACAGGTACTACGATATCAAAGAGGGATAAGACATAAATCAACTCTATATCCTCAGTCTTACCCTAAAAGAATCTTTTGGCAGGAGATCTTGAACTCTGTCCAGCAGTGTCAGAGCTTCATCGACTCTCTGTCCGCTAACTAGCTCTTGAATTTGATACTCGAGGGGAATCGGTGACAGGTGATGAATCTCCTTCTCAGCCACAACAAAAACGCTTTCTATACAACGAGCCAAAAGTGCATTAGATAGCTGTATTCATAACCGTGTCTACAAATGGAGTCAGTCAACATTTACAACGAGCTTAAACCACAAGAATTTTTACAAGAAAATATGTAGGGTGGGACTAGATGTAATCCACCAGGAACTGATCATTCAGTTTCAGTTCAATTCGGATTTATTTATGTAGAACCTTTTTATAATGTGTACAATAGTTTCAAAGCAGCTTTATATATAATGTAAAGTAAAACAGAAAAGGGGAAAATTATACAGACAGACAGACAGACAGTGAATGTCAGAACATGTTTGGATGGAAAAGACTGAAAAATAAAAGGGGGCAAATTTCAGAAGATCACAATTGGTGGAAACATGACAAATAAAACAATGGACAACAATGAGGAACAAATGTGTGACTACTGATGGAAGGTTTTTGTAAGATAAACGTTTTCAAAGGATTGTAAACGAACCTTCTGCTGGAACGAGCGATTTGGCACTTTGAATAGTAACAGTTTGCTTCAGCTGCTGGTCCAGCAGGCTGTAAATGTGGACGGTCTGGTTTTGTAGAGTCAGCACAAATGGAAAATACACAGCAGCATCCAGAACTCCATCCGGCCACTGTACCGGAGGATGCTGGAATGTCCCATTCGTCATCACAAACATGCCTGCGAATCAGACGTTATCAGACATTACAGCTTTACAAAACACAAACACAACATAGGGCCATGCATACAGGCCCAGGGAAAATCTGATAGCTCATTGGTTGTTCTATCATCGAGATGGGATGATGTTTTGTGTTTACATGCAGTAGACGTATCCCAACAAACAATTTCGGTTGTCAGAACGTTTCCCCTACGGTTCCATTAAGTAACAACATTGTAAAAAATACTACATAGAGGTTTCAAAACTAACATTTTTAGACGCTGTACTAACGTTATTTCTTAACATAACAGCGATATTCAAAACAGCACTGACAACTTACAGAATAACATGTTCGATATGTACATATAATATATAATGTTACCACAAGAGTAATTCTTGATAACGTTGAAATAACTTTTAGAAAACATTAGCCAACGTTCCGAGAATGTTTCCTGTTAGCTGGGATAGAGCTTTACCATTATGTGAGTTGTATAGCTTAGATGTAAATAATTCGATTATTTAAACAAATCTTACCTAAACATCCTGGCCCATTTAAAACAAATTCCCCTTTTCCATATTTGTGGACTATGATATTTTGTTTTCTCAGGTTATGTGGGAAAAGGTCGAGGGTGGTTTGGCTCTCATAATCATGGAGAAAATATCTGTCACACGTGGCCACACACAGACACGTCTCCTGCACAGCCAAAGTCACGGCGTCGTGAGGCAGAACTACATGTCCCACACACTCCCATCTGTCCACACACACCTTGTAAATGCTCACTGCTTTTTTCTTGCTGGAAGCTACGAAGAGCTCCACAGAAACAGACCGCGTCTGCTCCGCTGACTCACGGACGTGGAAAAGCGACACATTCTGGATTTTCTTCAGAGCAGAAATGGGTTCCAGGGAGAACATGTTAAGCACCGTGACAGAACCGTCCCACAGTACCAAGAGATGGTTTAGAACTGGGACTGCTGTCAGCTGGCTGATGGCTCCACTACGGCCCATCTGTCTCCTGGCCACCTCCCGCGCCGCAAGGTTTTCTTCACCACTCATGATATTTACAGTCAGATACTCCACTGTTCCCTCACTGGTCCCAATATAGACGTTTTTACCAAAACACTCGAAACATTGAATGTTGGATTTGTCTCTGCCTTTCCCAGAGGGCAATTTTTGGAAGACAAGCACCGGAGTAAAAGCTTTCATGGTTGTTTACTCCTGCTTGGGTCAGAATTACACCCACAAATAGGCAGGAAACCAAGGAAATCAGGCAGAGACATAAAGCAGCTCAGATATCTCGGTGCTGTAAAGCAAAAAGCTGTTTAAATGATATAAACAAATGCTAAATGCTAAATAAAACCAGCAGAAAATGGTCTCACCTCATTACCGCTAAAGCTGTCTGTGCTGCACTTATGTGTATTTTGACCTTGCCATGTGATTCTCATCCTGACAGGAAGTTGTTGTCAGCAGTTTTGTACTGCTTTTTCTCTGGCTGAAGAGTGGATGGTTGCACAATGGCAAATACCCAAGAAAGGTCTACTAAAACTATGGCAAATATTGCTCAACTTAGTTAAGTGTGTCATTATATATATATACACATCATATCTATCTATCTATCTACCTACCTACCTACCTATCTATCTATGTGTCTGCCTGTCTGTCTATATGTATAAGCAGAAGCAAAAACAAGGTTAGGAGAAAAACAGAGGAAAAGAGGAAGTTGTTTATTGACAAAATATTGCCCCAAACAAACCAGTTCTCATGTGTGCTTGACAAACACATCTCATGCACGTTTTTTAATTCACAGCTGAATATTCGTGTTGTTGCAAACTCATTAAACAAACACTTGCACACTAAAGCACTTGACGCAAAATTCATCTGCTCATCAATCTATTAATCTTTGTTGATGGTTCTATTTATTGTTTTAATTATTTATACAGAATGCCCTTGCAAACAAACAACAACAGAAAACTTGCTAACAAGCATTGTGGGAAGCTGTCCAGTAACAGTGAGGAGAACACTGTGCTGCCCGTGTGTTGCTGAGTGAGGCGCTCAGGTGAGCTCACTTCTCCCTCCCACAGTCAGTACACAGGATGTCGTCACGCTGGGTCAGAAATCCACGGCCGACCAGAGACACGGAGCACTGCATACACGTGAAGCATTCACTGTGCCACTGGCGCTCCTCAAAGGAGATGTACTTAGCACCTGCTAGGCCTAGAACACACACACACAGAGTTTACAGACAGGTACAATAACGCCCCTGTCAGGGGATTTTAATTTTAAAGGTGCCGTAAATGATGTTCCACAATGTATATAAATGTATATAAATGCTCATTTCCCCGACGGTATCGAAATCTGACTCCATGTGAAATTACAACTCCCTTGTTTCTCTCTACTTATTGTTAGGGTTACGTGTGGGGGTGGGCTTTATAGATAAAGACCAATCAGGTAGCAGCATCCCCAGTGTATGAACCAATCAGAAGCAGGGAGTCTTTTGACAGTTTACTGTGTTTAGGTCTGTCACACGGACGAGTGATATTTCTAGATACCTATTTTAATCATATCCGAATGCCATTCCATAAAAAATGCTTACGGCATCTTTAATTTAATGTTGGATCGTGTAAAAATATTTGCCAGATGTCATTTTCACAGGGTGAAAACATACTAGTAATTGGCTTGGTGCAGCCCACGCACTTCTTGGCGTACAGGTTGCTGAAGCACTCCAGGCAGTATGGGTAATTTTCTCTTGAGGTGAAGCGCTGGCCTGCCAGCTGTCTCTTGCATCCGATGCAAGTGAAGCACTCGCGGTGCCATGGCTTATCCTGGTACGTCACACCGCCTGTCGTAATGGCCTAGAGATAGTGAGCACAATTCAGTACGATGAAAACATCATGCACACTGTGCCTAACTAACCGACGGACTAAATGCACACTTCATAAACAGTAACACTTTATAAGTCTGATTGCTGCTTAACAAGTGTGTTCGACGTACTTTTTTACAAGCACAGCATTGGTAGGCAAATTGCTTCTCAAAACAAGGGACGCAGAAGTGCGTGTTGTCTTTGGGGATGAAAGACTTCGTTCCTATTGGCTGCTGACACCGCTGGCACAGGAAGCATGTTTCATGCCAGCTGTTTCCTTTGTACTCCATTTTTCGAGAACCTGAGACACGAGAAGAAGAACGAGTGCCATCAGAGTGCGATCTTTCATCTTGGTCGACGTGAAATTAAAACTGACGTTGGAGACAAAAGATTGTCCTCATAATCTTTTCGAAATGTAATCTTCTGGGTTTTGCAGCTGACATTATCCTGTGTTTGTCAATCCCTCCCCTCTGACTCTCTGTTACTGTATATAGAGATGATTTATCACGATCAAAACAACTCAGATAATATCTCGTCCTACATTTTTTGCTACTATTTTTGTTTCACTATTTTTGAGTTGAAACTGGTTGCAATGTCTTCACAGAGAAATTTTACCCAGTTTAACACACTTTCTGTTTGATAGAATAAAACACACACACCGATCTCAAATGTGCTAGCTGGAGTGATGTCATCACCAATGATAACAATGAGTCGTGGTTGAGAGAAGTCGTAATGGACGGTACCTGGCATGATGGTTTTCTTGCAGGTGGTGCACTTCGAGGAGTACTCGTGAGAGTAGCACTCTGTGCAGAGCAGAAGGTCGTCTTTAGCAGCAAATGGCTTGTCCACCAGCGATTTACTGCATTTGGCGCACTTGAAGCAATTTTCGTGCCAGTGTCGGTCTTTGTAGGAGAGGTCCTTAATTATGCATGCAGAGAGAGTCTAGTGATGCTCGCAAATCTGTTCCCCATTTGTCACTCAATCAACACAAAAGCGTTTTCAAATCTTCATTAATCTGAAATTAATTCTGACGAACAGATTTTTATTTGCTCAGTTGCATTAAAGGTCACACTGCATTTCAATTCAGATGCAAATGAGGACTCTTACGGTAATTTACAGTTTCCCAGGCCTACCTTACAGTTGCAGCCGATTGGCAGAGAACACTCCTCGCAACAGTTAGCGAACAGATTCTCGTAACACTTTGTGCAGTACTGCGTGTCCTCTTTCAGAACGTATTTCTTTCCCAGCAACGTGTCCTTACAGTAATGGCAGTCGAATCGTTCCGCAGACATGATGCCTTCAGACAGTAAACAGAACCATTAAACGTTACAATGCTTTAGACTAAATCAATCAGAGAGGTGCCAACCAAAAATATGGACACCCCTTGAAATAGAGCTAACTAGGTTCCTTTAAAGAAATGTTAAACCTCCTCAAAGGTATCAGCAGAGCCGACCTCGGTCTTTATTAAGAATGAGTAATCTCTGCCTCCAGTGAGCTTCAGAGGGGCTTCAGAGGGGCTGCAGGGTGACTGCTGGGTGCAGTGTGAGACGGCCAGAGATTGGGTGGATGCATCGAAGTGACCCCCTATAAATACTATTGCTCTTATTAGCCGAATTCTCCGGGGATAACGGACCAGTTGCTTATCTGTGCACCTTTTATGGGAGTCCAATCACAACACACTTCTTATGGTCGAGATGATGATGTATTTTTGGTGCCACTGAAATGTTTGGCTTTCTGTGTGTTTTAAAACCAGTGTGGGCTACCCAGCTAACAGTTTTACGTTCCAAGAACGTTACCTCAATGTTTCCGTTAGGTAACAAAATTTTTTATTTTAAATGTTCAAGGGATGTTCAAAATGTCCAACGTTTGTATGTATTAACATTGTATGTATTATAGGAACGACTGAAGGATAACATTTTTTATATATAACACATAAAACATTAAAAAGGTTCTGCTACTGTTGCTGCAGTAAATTTGAGGAAATGTTTAGAGAATGTTAGCCAACATTCTGAGAACATTCCCCGTTAGCTGGGTATGTAGAGCAAGTTCTTTTTCTTGACACTTTATTCCAGTTTTCTGCACATACAGAACCAAATATGTTACAGAAATCCCCTTTTCTCCTCTTTAACAGGGTATTCCTCTGTCTCACATCTCTGTGTGATTTCAATGACACTGTCCTCAGACACTTGATACTGCATCCACATCTGAGCCCTGGAGCAACTGCTGATGGCTTACAAAGAGCTGGAGCCAAATGTTTCTCCCGTTGCCAAGCTTTCTGCAGCCTCTAAAATTGCTCCGGATTGATTGAATGTCTATCGACTGCACGGCGATTTGCACAGCAACAGGTTTTACACAGCGGGGTTTCCTGGGTTCCACTAAACATTTCCTAATGGAAATGTCCTTTTCAGCTGGCTTGATAAAATGTTTTAATCTTAAATGCAGGATAAGTGATTTTATCCGGAAACATTTTTTGTTGTGCTGGTTGAAAGTCTGTTCACATGCTAAAAGCAATCGCTCGATGTTTGAAATAAATGTACATAAATAGGACCAAAAAATGTTCCTCCAATCATTGCATACGGTCTGAGAGGATGTCCTAGGTTTGTATTTGTATACTTCTGCGCACTGTTGGACGAGGTGTATCTTTGTTCATATCTGCCGAAATTGATACTGTAGCTTTGTAAAAAACAGATAAGTTCAATCAAATACATTGCAGTGACATCAGGTTTGACAAACTGAGGTCGCATATAATGCATCATATTCATATGGATGTGTGCAGTATGGGGCAAGAATTTCATTGAATAATGACATTCGTTTTGGTATCCACACCAGACGTCATATCATATGTGTAGACCTGCTGTAAGTTGCATGAATTACTTTGGCGCTCCGTAGAAGAAAGAGTAAACGACAGAGTTTCTATTTTGGGGTGAATTGGTTTTAAATGACTTTTACTGTAGTTTAATTCAAGGCAAACTCTGAGGTAATACACACTGTCTGAGTACACTCGAGCCGCACGCAAGTAATTAAAAACAAATCTCAGAGGTTACACTCATATCATTTTTCAAGAGGATGAGAGAAATGATCGAGGTGCAAAAATAGCTCGAAAGATCAGCGGTTAAAGAACTTAATCCATCATGCGCGCACACAGTCCCGGAGAGAAAGAACCGATCAATGCTGCGGGATCTTCTCGGAGGTTCTCCGAGGTTCCTTCTCACATTACCTCTGTCTCAAATACTGCTTATGAATAAACAGAACGCTTTATTGCTTGCTGATTTGGTCACAATAATGAGATTCTGTTCTACATGATTCTCATTTACATTTTTATTACATCTTTGCATCGCAAACGTTGTTTTATGTAAATTGTTCGGGCATCAAAAGCGACAGTTCGGAGAAACGCATGTCGCCCTTACGTAACTCCTCGCAGCGGTCTTGTTATCTTTTCTAAACATTTGTCATCCGTCTTGTCATTCTTAAACCTTTAACAAATGTCAGCATGACCTGAATGTTTGAATTAGTACCAAGCTAACAATTTCAGCTTGTTGAAACGTTTCCCTAATCTTAAAACGCTTTCCTAACAAAAACATTCAACATTTTCAAAGCGTCCTCATTTTTAGACATGGTATTAAAATTACTGCTTGGTTATAAGAACATTATTTAAACATGTTTTCAATGACCGTTTTTAAAATGTTCCCCTGACAACTTAAGAATAACGTTTTTGATATGGAATATATATCGTTAAAATAGTTTTACTAATGTTACTGCAAGAGCGTTTTTGAGAACTTTGAGAGGCCAATGTTCTGAGAATGTTCTCTGGTAGGCGTCCATCATCAGGGGTTTTTAGCTCTGAGCACGTCCCCTGTAGCCGCTAGATTAATATCTGACTGTGCAGCTTCTCTCAGTACAAACAAACATGCAGAGACTTTGTGTTGCTAGGCATCATGGCACAGACCACACATTTGTCTGAAACTAGAGAAGTGGGTACAGTCATTATATTGTGTGCTATTTTTAAATATGTGGCTTTTTTATGGGTGTATGCAGAGAGATTAAGAAGGAGGTGGCCAAGAAACAAAATCTCCTCAAACTACAATAAGAACGTCTGGAATCTAAAAGTAATCAGAATGACAAGGCAACACCTTGCTAATGCGACTAGAATGCATAGCTAGCATACGTGCTATATGTTCTATGAGGTCGTTAAACGAAGCTGAACATATGTTTAACAATCTGTCACTGTGGTAGCAAGCAACTAGCGTAACATAACATACATAAACCGTAAACACAATAACATACACGCTCCAACTGTTTCAGGTAGCTGGATAATGACCAACTAGTACAGCAAAGTTAACTCCACAGTATGTATGTCTGTGTTTGCTTTAGGTATGTTTCTGACCTTAGTTACCTTAGTCTGGATGCAAATGCAAGTAGTTAAGGGATTGGCTGGTTAGTGTGGTCCAGTTAGCCCCTGCTGGTAGATGTTGTAAGTACACCAGATGCCAAAAGCCGTTGACAGCTATTCAAATATAGGTGTATATTCAGAAGAATACTTTGTGCAAAGAACTTTTGATAACTTTTAAAGAGCATTAGCCAATGTTTTAGAAACACAGTTCTGATGTTTCCTATATGAGTATATGAAGGTTATTGGAGGACTTTTAATATTTTGAAATGGACTCATCTCCAGGAATTACGGCCTTCACTAAGCTCATATGTTAACTGTTGAGCCAAAACTCTAACAAACATTTTCTCCTCTTACTGCCACAAACCAGAGAAACAATGACTCCATTTTACAGCCATTCCTGTCCACAATGTATTCAGTCCGTCGTGACAAACAATATAAGCAGAGTAGAAATCTGCTGATATGACCCCCGTTATGACAAGCAGGAGAATGCAGCTCTTTCCCTCCGTCAGTTACCACATTCAGCTCTGAATGAACAAAGTGTTGACGACATAAGTGGCGTCTCTGAGCTGAGATCAGGTGGCCACTGCAGCAATAAGTGGTGTCACACTATTCATCTCCTCAGAGTTTCATGAGAGCCTTTCTCAGCTGTTCCAGACTGCAGAGACTCAGCAGAGCTCTCTGATGGAAACAGGATCGTCTCGGGGAACGAGGAGACAAAGAGGTGCGGTCGCGAGCCTTATGATGTTGCAGAACTGTACACCCCTTCGGGATACTGGGACGCTCTGGTGATGGTGGTAATGGTGGGACAAGGTGGCAGAATATGCTGGAAAAGCTGATTCAGCTCAAATCTCTGTAGGAGACACAGTGAACTAATGCAGACTGGAAAATGAAACAGTGGTCCATTTATGAACTGGATTTTGATAGGACTGGATTATGACGAGATTTTGAACTAGATGAAATGTGGATGAAACAACATTATATATATATATATATATATAAAATGTTATGTGTAGGTTTATAGTGGAACATTTTAAAAATGTTACAGAATTTATAAAAATTGGATAACCCAGCGTTAATACAACGTCTATAAAACTGATTGCTTTGAACGCTCCTAAAACATTCAAAATAACTTTTTTTTAAATGTTTTTGTTACTTAATGGAAACGTTAAGGAAACGTACTTACAACCTAAAACCGTTAGCTGGGGAATGCTGGTGTGTGTAACTGCACCAAAACTGATGTTTTGTTTTAAATCTCATTTTAATTCTACATACAGCAGTAGCTATGGCCAGATATAGTTTTTTATTATATTTTTTATGATATGTTTCAACCACTGAGGTAAACATCCGCTTTCTCATTATCGTCAGGTGGAACGACAGAGCTTTGAATTGGGTGGACAGTTTTCATTGCATTGTGGCACCAGTTCTTCTGCTGGCATCGCAAAACGTTCATCTGCTTCTTAATGCATGTCATTATTTATTTATTTTTACGGTTTGTGGATTTTGTTCATTTAAATACCTCAGCGTAGAATAGAATCAAACGCTTAATCTTTGTCCTTCATGGATTTACAATCAAATTATGCTTTGGTTCCCTACACACACACACACACTCATGAAAACATTCTGAACATTTGTCATTCCTGTCATTTTGAGAAATACCGTAGAGCAAGACTGCATTACCGTAGTGAGTTCAGACGGATAATGTCAGTGCATCAACACACGGAGGTCAAAACAACAGCAGGGGGATTTGACTGCCGGCTCACCAAACCGTCCCTTTGCTATCATCATTCAACTTACAGTGGATTTGGTGGGTTATTTATACCAGCCTGAGATGAACTGCTGAAACAGTATGTTGCTGTTTGACTGCGAGTGCTGAGGTTCTGTAAGCAGGTGTGTTTTATCCATCATTCTGCCCAGGCAGTCACTTAACGGGACACTTCACCTAAATTATTTGCGAATAATGACACAATTCCAATTTTTGGGCAAACTGCTCCTTTAAAGCTGCAATCTGTAACTTTCGCATCTCTGTCGCCATCTCTGTTTGAAACCTAAAATTGCAGGTTATTTTATATACTTTTATTATGTGTTAAAGTCAAATGAAGCCAAACTGACATTTCCCAGGAAATATATATAAACTTATTAATGGGAATCAGTGTAAGGTAAAGTGTTAAACACTGATCGGTCGGGTTCTTGCTTAATAACTAGATTTTTTTTATTTTTAATTATTAAAGTTACGGATTGCAGCTTCAGGCGTGTTCGCACGAAATTCGGTAATCAAGACGTCGATCAGCAGTTGTCTGTGAACGTCGTTTTATTTTTGTTTCCTTATTTACTAACAGACATCTACAGTGACTCATTTGGCAATTAACAATGTTTTGGCAATTAACATTGCAATGAACGGTTCTATACACCCTCGAGTTCTCCAGCACAAAAGGAATGTGGGTCATTTTGCATTTGTGAGTCCATCATGCACAGAGGAGATATCAAACTCCATGCCGGCGTCCGTGCCACCAGCCTACATGTGTGAGTCAGTCGGAGCTCTGAGTCACACACCACAACACACTCATAATGCAAGGACGGTTTTAAAGGGTAGCAAGAGCTGACAGCAAACATTTGTACACAGTAGAAATAGAAACAGAGAGAGTGAGACAGAGAGAACAAAACAATACAAGTCAATAATTATGGTCAGTAAGCAAATGAGCAACTCTGATTCACTTTGTACAACATGAATGTCTTGCTTCACACGTCACTTTTTGAAGAAAAAACCTCTTCGATTTGAGTCTGAAACGCTCACCAGTTCAATAAATCATCAGAGAATGAGAAAGGCCTTCAGCTACAGTTCTGTTCACACAGTCTAACAGACCAGCGCCGATCCCAAAAACAATTGCAGAAAACTCTCTTCATAACACGGTCATCCTCGTCTTCAGTAGCAAACTTTTCTTCCCCAGTAATTCCTCTCATTTCAGTGCATTTGTCCTCATGGTAACGGCTACAGGTTAGAGATCATCCAGCGACATGATTATTTACAATGCCAAAAGAGCGTCCACGACAAACCAGTTATCTTCAAACGAACGTTAATCTGGATGTGCGGTGGGTGACTTGTATGGTTTTCCTCCATACATATAAAAGAAGTCCGGCTCATTTAACAGTGTCTGAACACTGGAGTGATGGATAAACAGCATCGTTAAAATAGCATCGACTGTTTAAAACGGATGTTTCCTCATAAATACAAAAGTTAAAAACACAAGGATTGTGTATCTCACCACTGATCATGTTGTAGGGCAGAGACAAAACAACACAATGATGACAACAACCCACTGTCGTGTTGTCTAAACATCAAAACAACAAGAATAAATGTGTGATTCCAGACCTGTGAATAACTGGACCTGTTAACAACCAACAACCCTCACAGACAAACATCAGCTTCACAAATTAGTCATTGTGCATGTTTGTACCCAGCTGACAAGTTTAGGTTGTAAGAACGTTTCTGTAACGTTTCCATTAAGTAACAAGACGCAGATTTTTTTGATAAGCGCTAAGGTTATGGTTTGGTTCTGGGAACATTTTTAAAAGATTTTTAAAATGTTCCATTTAGAACGTAAGAATAATGTTTTCGATACAACATATGATGTAACAAAAACGTTCGACCAACGTTACTGCAAGAACGTTTTTGATAACCTCGAAATAAATTTTTGAGAACATTAGTCAACGTTTTGCGAACGTTACCTGTTAGCTGGGTACAAAGAGTATCAACAATGCAAAACAAAGCTTGCAATGCAGATCAAAAACAGTCTCTTTGTGAAAGGAACGTGGGTCCCAGAAATGTGTTTGTGTGAATCCCAGAGTAAAACATCAGAGAGGTGCTTCTGTTTTTAAGAAAGAAACCTTTGGCTCTAAAACTGGTGCATTGCTTTTTGACAATCCAGTGTTAGATTGTGTAAAAACACGGAAACATAAATCACGATTCCTCTCGGATTACAATTTCATTTGTCTCAAACATTTGGCAACATTTAGAGAAAAGACTTCTGCATGTCTGTCAACATAGCACCAGCCTTCCTCCTCATTAACATCAAACTGTCCGTTAATCAAAGGAAATATGACACTTAAATAGAAATGTACAGTACCTTCACACATATCCAAGCCATGTAAGCTAATTAACAGTGATAAGTATCAGCAGTTACACAGTACAGTAAAATATTATCAGCAATGAACCACTGCTGGCATATTTGTTTTCAGTAGCACATATGATGATGGTGTGCATTATGACAATCACTATGATGTCATGGTCAAAAATGGCGTAGTAAAACATGAATATTTCGCGATCGCAAAAAACATCCATATAAAACCAATGCAACGGAAGGCGGGGTTTCTCAAAATACATACTATACACGTTACATTTACAGTACGAGAACATTTTCACAACGTAAGTTCTTGTAAACACTGCATAGATGACCATCACTAACGTACACAATAACCACTGATATAAATAAAGCATAAATATTTCTTTTTTAAGAAAGTGCTTCTGTTCTTATTCCATCATTTTTTTCAGTGGTCCTTCCAGATAAATGTACTGACGTACAGAATTGTGTAATTAAATATGAATTCGTTTTAGTCCAAATCGGCATTTCAAAAATATAAATTAAATAAAAGGCAGAAACAACAGAAGGAAGAAAAACAATTGCTAATATTAATAAACTCCATGATTTGCATCCAGATTGAATAACACACTAAATTAACAAAACCGAGCACATAAATAAATTAAGAATTACTTTGGGACGTTACAAAAATAAAGTCAGTCGTTGGCGAATGCTTACAATGGATTCTCGTTGGAACTGAAGCTGCAATCCGTAACTTTTTTTGGCTAAAAGTAAACAAAAATCTGGTATTTTAAGTACAAGACAGATCAGTGTTCAACACAATCTCCTTATCTTATTTACATAACGGTAAGTTATAATAATGATTTTAGCTATCGAGCAGATTTTGCAGGAAACGTTTGTCTGCAAACAGAGAGGAAATTCTGCTATTACATCACATGTACTGTAGGTGATGCGGCGTTTGTAGCTTGATCTTACAGCAGTTGTTTAGAATTTAAACTTGTCGTCCATGTTAAGAAAATAAATCCACAAGTTGCAATGTTATGTTTCAAACCGAGATGGCGCTAGAGAGGCTTCAGTTACAGATTGCAGCTTTAAATCACATGACGTTTCTCCTGTCAAGCAACGTTAAGCTGCTCCAGAGCTGTGGATGCAAGTTATCCCCAATACCATTTGTCAAGACTGTTAATTGCCTTGTACTCATTGTGCCTCCTGATGTAATCGCAGGCGAGGCAGGTGTGTTCTGCCCAGAAGTATGCCTTCTTCACTTTAAAGTGCTTACGCCAGTCAAAGTACTTCAGGTAAAGCTCTTCGTTTTTGTCGAGGAACAGGAGATAGTCAGCCAGCTCTTTTGGAGACGGGAAGTCATCGACATGAATGAAGGCATTCCCCTGCACAAAGTTCTGATAGTTCTCCCTGGGGGGCCCGAGGACCACCGGTACCGTGCCAACCGAGAGAGGGTTGTACAATTTCTCGGTGATGTAATCTTTGTGAATAGAGTTCTCAAATGCCAAGTAAAATTTACAGCTCGCGATTGTGGGGAAATAGTCCTGGTCGGAAATGTACTCTCCGAAGGCTTGCCCATAGGCGTGAACCTCAATGTGTTTGTACAGTTCGTTGTAGTACTTTACTCTCACGTGATCCGGGTTCCAGTTGCTGACGATCCAACAAATGAGCTTGTTCTTGCTCGGCGGCACAAACTCTTCCTCTCCGTGGGCCACGACAATCGATCCGTAAGGCACTTCTATATCAGCGTCCTGCCGATAATTCAGAGTTAAATTAAACAGATTTTCAATACCAGGTAACTGAGATGAATGTGACGGAGACTCAAAGTTCATCCAGATCCATCTCTGCAGCGTCGGGCGATACGCGGGTGGCATGTTGGACAGGTCGCTGGTGATGTCACGGTGATGGATGACCACCGCGTCAGATTTGTTGTAAAGGTTTCGGTCGGCGGTGATGAAGCAGCCATCGATGCTGAACAGAGAGCTGCAGACGTTCAGATCATACGTTTCTCCAAAGGGCCAAAGCCAGACCAGGATGGTGGTCTGGTTCTGTTCACTTCTGTTGGTAAGGAGGCTTTTCATCCGGGCTGTGGATGTTTCTGACTCGACGGGGCCTGACAACCAGCTGGTGGATGGTTTGATGTACATTAAAAACAAAGTCACAAAGCATCCCAGCAGAAAGGTGCCGAGCAGAAGCGGTCGCAGGATTCTGTATGTTGGTGTGGATGGCATACTCTGGCCTGCAATGAGGAGATGAAGGAAGAAAGAAAATGTATTTATTTTCCATGGAATGCCATATCAGCAACACTCAAGGTTCTTGGGAGCAGTGCCAAAGAAGAACCATTTATGGTTCTCCAAAGAACCAGACCTGTGAAACAGAAAGGTTCTGCTGAGATCAAAGGTTCTTTATGGAACTATACAGCCAAAAATGGTTCTTCCATTGCACCGTTTAGCTGCTTTATTTTTAAGAGCGTAATTAATCATTTATCGATACTTTCATGGAAAACTCCTAAATATTACAGCTTTAACAAACCATAACATCAATAAATAAATACTGTAACAAAATAAAATAACATCAGTTTGACAGTTAAAAATCGTTGACAATTTAAAAACAGATAAAAATCGACAATTTTCTCAGGAGAATTTGTTTTTAATGTCTATAAATGAGGTTTCTGAATAAAAGGAAGAGAGAAAATATAAGGGCAATAAACCAAACTCTGTTATGCTCCTTTAACATCACAAAAACATCCACCTATTTGTAAACACTGAGAAACCTAAAGTAGATCCAGTCAAAGGATTTCTTAATTTGCAATGAAGTAAATCAACTGAAAAATTCACCTGATAGTGTTGCTGATATCCGGAAGGTAAAACTGATTGTGTGCTGCAGGTTCTTCTTTTTATAATCGCGAGAATGTCGGTGTTAAAATCAGAGATCTTCTCAGCAGGTTTCCATGAGAAAACAAAGCAGATTGAGCAGATCACATCACCTGTTCTATATTATATATATATAAATAAGCATTTTGACACTAGACCATTAAAAACACACAGGCTCTCTGTTTTTTATACAATAACACAGTCTGAGGGAAGAGGCTCTGCATGGAAACAGTGCCATCTTTAGGAAACCAGGAGATAACTGAAACTAAACTCCTGTTTACACCAACAGCAAATGTACTGGAACAACGTTTGAAAACAAATCCACACAGCGTACCAGATTTGCTTCTCAGTACATGTCCCCAAAACAGATTTCTACGGTTTAATTTTGGTTGGTCAGGTTAATTTTTATGTATTATTTTACAATTGTTATGTTTTTATGTACGATACACATGTCCTAGGTACGTTATCCCGTCTAACAGGGAACGTTCTCAGAATGTTGGCTAACATTCTCTTAAAGTTTACTTAAAGTTGGCAAAAACATTCTTGCTGTAACATTAGAAGAACATCATTTAACGTTACATATCATTTATATCAAAAACATTATTCTTAACTTGTTGGTGGAACTTTTTTAAAACCTAAAAGAATTATAAACGTTTCAATAACGTTTTTATAGCCAAGCAATAATGTTAATGCAATGTTTTAAAAACTGGATGTTTTGAATGTTTTTTGAACTTTCAAAAACCTTTTTAACGTTTTTGTTACTTAATGGAAGCGTTAAGGAACATCTTACATATCATTTATATTTGGGAGCCCTGTTACAGCCTTACAACACAGCAGCAGCAGTTCAGGAAACTGGATGGGGAACGTCAACAGTAACTCACAAAGTTCATCTTCATGGTGTTTGTGCTTCAATACTGAACTGTTGTACCTGTTTCCTAAAACTTCCATATATTAGCCATGTAAATATATGTAAATTCTTTAAAAATGTTAAAGCCAAAGTCACCTTATGGCTTTAACACAAGGGCACTAAAATTCGACATTAAAAAACTGATAAACATTCAATACTGCGATAATTTCAATGAATTGTTAATTTAATGAAGTAATTGACAACTGAATCAGAGAGTCCATTCACAAATCTGACCAACTCACACACACAAACACTAAAGCGACAGACATTTTAATACAAAGTTGAAGTACTTGTGATTCTTATGTTTGCGTCTTGCTGTCCTGCTTGTTGTGAGGCTTTGTCGGCACTGCATATTTTGGATGTCTCTGCCACTTCACACATGTTTCAGCTTGTTCGCTCGCCCTTTAATTATCATATGTTTTGACTGGGGGTTTACACTGGATGCTGGGGCAGATGCTGGAGAAGTGAGCCACACACACCTGAAGTTTACGTTCAACACAAATATAAACTGTTGTAGATGTCTACTGTTGCATTTGTGACTCAATTATATTATAAAACAAACTCACTTGAAAATGACACTTCTGACTCATAGAGTACCCGGATAACAAGTATAGGTTGTAAGAATGTTCCTCAAACATCAAAAGGTTTAGAAGTTGTATGAATATTATTGCTTGCTTATACGTTTTTAAACGTTCTTCAAAGAACTTTTTTTTAATTCTGTAACATTTTTTAAACGTTCCACTACCTACCTAAGAATTTTTTTGATATACGATATATAATGTCAAAGAAATGTTCTACTAATGTTACGGCAATGTTTTTAATATTGTTGCGGGGACTTTTAGAGAACGTTGGCCAATGTTCCGAGACGTTCCTTGTAAGCTGGGTAATGTCTTTAGATCACACAATCTGATCATCATTAAAGCAAATGTATGTCACATTATATTCATGTTCAGTCACAAACAGATTATCGCTGATGCATAAAGTATTTTCTTCATTGGAAACTTTGTCTAATTGGGTTGTCTAAAGGTCCTGATTAGCTCATAATTAGCAAAGTGTTTGGACTTTTTCCCAGAGTGGCATGAATTATTTTCACGACTAGTTGTGAGCGTTTAAATAGGTTTAACGTGCTTCTACCTAACACCACGTGATGCGTGAGGTGACAGGTAAACAGATGATGAATTAAGATGAGCTGCATGTTCGTGTCTCGCTGAGTCTCTGATGAAGGAAGGCATTTTGTCGGAACTGTATTGTGATGTATTTGGGGCACCTGAGTAGCGTGGACGGTAGTTGGCTATGGCGTTCAGGTCTAATGAACAGAGGATGTAAATGGAAGATGTCAAGAATAGCAGATGTAAAGAAAACATGACGGCAAAGCTATTTGATATCTGAGGGTATCAGTGCGTTAAGTGAGCAATCTGCATCAGTGATGCTAATGTATTTAAGAAATAAAGATCCAAAATCGTGTTGGCGCTCTCTGGCGCGGTGAAACAGATGGAGGAAAGATGGATGTGGCATCATGCAAGGTGAGGTTCGCGTTCACCAGTGATGAAGGTCATTTTAAAACAGACTGTCACTGGCGTCAAACATCGCTGTGCCGCTTAAAATGTGCCCACTTCCTATCGTGCGTGTCTACCGCTTTTTTATGCTAAGCAAAACCGCATCGTACTCAGAAGGCACGCATGCGGTATGCCACACAGAGCAAACGTCCCCAAGCTCATGCCATGTTTAATTATTGCATCTCAAAAAATGCCCCAAGAGATGAATGGAAAAATGACGGACGGCGCGTGCAGTGCGCGCGTGATATTAAACCCACTAGTGCAATACATGCAAAACACACAGGTAACCTTCATTTCGGTAAATCGTTTAGCTCACCTCTTCATAAGCGATCATCCTCGAGGGAAAGCCGCATCGCGCTCTTCATTTATTTACCGTGGACGTCCCACGCTCCTCGCATATCTCTGTGGTGCCGAAATATCTCCTGTGATGCCGAAATACCTCCTATGATGATAATATCTGATAAACAATTCGCCAAGACCGGGATATACCTGCACCCATAGCCTTCGCCTGCGCATCAGTGCATGTTGCAATGCGTCCGCAACGATGACAGACCTAAATCTGTGCCTGCAAGTCAAAACATGAACGAGCCTACGGGTAATGAAACAGGAATTGTGAGCAAACGCGTCGCTGGAAAAGACGCCATGTAACGCCGTGTGATGCGATGTAGAATAACGTCCCCCGCCCCTCCTCACACGTGCCCGGTTACCTCTCCAGTGCGCTTCTTCCGCATGTATACAAATAGATTCAGTGTGCGGGTAATACGTGCGTGCAAATGCGAGAATGCGAAAATGAAGCGAGAATCGCCGCATGAAACATGCATCAGTGGCCTAAGACTGGATTATGTATGTACTCCGTGCAGGATTATTGCTTTGTGCATCATTTCTGTGTGTTTGAATGCACTGCTTAGCTGCCCATGTCAGAAAACATTATGGACAAATCTTGAAACGATGTACACTCACGTTATGAATTTAAATCAGCAGCGCAATTAATTTAAACAATAACAACAACAACAACGTGAAAGTAAACAGCAAACAATCAATTTGTTTATGAATTGAATAATTTATTGTGAAATTAATTTAGTCATTCGCACGAACAGATTAATAAACAAGTAAATCATCAATTCACCGGTGAGACCACAGGAAATAATGTTATTTAGTCAATTTAGCAGTTTAATAAGTCAGGTTTTCATGTACAGGGGTAAAACAAAATGCACACAACTCCAGTAAAACAAAAATGAAGAACCTGTTTCACTCCAGCCATTTCTTTTGTTCCTCACTGAATCTCTGGGCCCATTTGTTTGTTATCTCTAAATAAACGGTAGATTTGTGAGGCAGATAGTCGAGGTACACTGTTTTTCCCCATGTCTTGGGGACGGCTTTTTCAATCTGCGTCCCTTCGTGCCACTCGTTGAAAGACGTTATGGAGATGACCTGTGGGCGCGCGGCCAGCGCTGCGCTAAAAGAGTTCTCGTAATATTTCCCCTTGATTCGGTTCCTCGTGTTCTGCGAGTTCCACGGTCTGATGCTCGTGTCAATGTAACCGGGGCCTACGCTCGGTATGAACATCAAATTATTATAATCGCAGAAGTTTTTAATGGATCGCCAGTTGTGATGTGAAGAACCGTAAGTAAAGCCATTGGTCGCAAAGTAGGTGTAGAGTCCATCAAATCCAGCGTTTAGTATTTCCATCTTATGTCTCTCCTCCACCAGAAGAGAAATGAAGAGGCCATCATAGGGTGTGTTCCTGACAGTGTGTTTGCCATCAGACTTCAGCAACTGCCCCCAAACATCTGGGCTTTGTAAGTAGGTGTCATATACATAGTACAACGGAAGTAACTTGCCAGTGTTTGTTTTGTATCTATAGAAAGCAGGATGGCTTCCATACCTAAAAGATACAAATCAACAACAACAAAATCAGAGGTTATTCATAACTTGAGAAGTCACTGACGTAGATCATCAATAGAATTACACTGATAAAGTGTCTATGTTCGAATTGTATCGCTTGAATGAACTGTAAGTCGCTTTGGGTACATCTGCCGAAATGCATAAATGTAAATGCTATGAAAAGGTTTTCATTGCTTTCTATGCATGAACACATGAGGAAGGTTAAGCTCTCCACCTTGACCTACTTTGAATACCTTTACAAAAGATGCTTCATCTAGTGACACATTTTATTCTGGGGGAGGAGCTTTGTTTGACCCCTTCTCAGGAAAGAACGCAGCATCTTTGCTATACGATTAAAACTGAAAGCCAGTTCATTACAGTTATAATCATACAGATAAGTAGTAATATATTGATATCAGAAAAGGTTTCTGTTTCCACGTACCGTTCCACGATATATTTAATATTTTCCTGCATGTTCGCATCATCACGTCCTTTGTATGGCTCAATGTGAAAAACAACCTGAGAAAAACACACAAACAACAGATGAGACAGACTGAAACCAAAGCCAAGGCCGTGCACACTACAAAGACTGCACACTACAATGGCTGCACACTTGACAAAGACTGCACACTTGACAAAGACTGCACACATTTTACAAAGACTTTACACTACAAAGACTGCACACTTGACAAAGACTGCACACATTTTACAAAGACTTTACACTACAAAGACTGCACACTTGACAAAGACTGCACACACTTTACAAAGACTTTACACTACAAAGACTGCACACTTGACAAAGACTGCACACTTGACAAAGACTGCACACTTTACAAAGACTGCACACTTTACAAAGGCTTCACACTACAAAGACTGCACACTTGACAAAGACTGCACACTTTACAAAGGCTTCACACTACAAAGACTGCACACTTTATAAAGACTTTACACTACAAAGACTGCACACTTTACACTTTACAAAGACTTTACAAAGACTGCGCACTGCATCAGCACCTTCAACTGATATTTGTCAGCTGCATTCAGAACCAAAGGCACCACGCTATCAACTTCTTCACCGTTGTCGTCCTTCTTATCATATGGATACCATGAAATTGCAAGAACACCTGAAACGTCCGAGAACAGGCAACACACATTCAGTAGATGAATAAAACAACTAAAAACATAAACACAATGTGTTTCAAGCATTATCTCACCCACGCTTGCAGCTCGCAGCTGCTGCATGTGTTCCTCTAAGACAGATGGATCTCTGGAGCTGTATGGCCCCAGCGCTGGGTAGAAATTTGCCCCGATGTCATCAGGTGGCTTGTGTCTTCCTGTGGGAAAGGCTGAAGCCACTTTGGGGTCCCAGTGTGGTAAGAATGGATGGTCCCAGTGAATGTATTTTCCATTAAACCGAGGGTTACCATACCACACATAATAAAACGCATGCACGTTGTAATTGGGCTCAGGGAAGTTCTGCATTCTGTTCCAAAGCACACCAGCCGGTATCAACTTATGGATCCACGTTGCTTTAGGCGATGCAACAACATTGACATCCAGCTGACTCGAAGGTGGAATGAGTCGTACCGCAAACCGGCCGCCAAAACTAGTATCTTCTGGTATTAGATACTTTAGAATGACTGGTACAATTAATACAACCAAAGTTAAAGAGACAATTACGCAACATGTTTTCCGCTTAAACCGTGCCATTACCCCGGAGGTCGGTTGAAGTTCATTCCAGCAACAGATCTCGGATCAGTTCATTCTATACACTCTTCATCTTGGGAAATAGGTGTACAAGCTGTCAAAAATACACAAAGAAATGTTTGAAACTTACAGCGGAAGCTGGAGGACGGTACAGTGTCTCATCCAGGCGCCTGGTTGCACAGCTTACTTTGACTACACAAATGATTCACTTTTTTGACTACACAAATCACCCATTTTTAATAAAAGGGACACGGGACAATGGATACCGTTCAAGGACGTTCGTGCATTTACGACAGTGAAACCTAAAACGACAACGAACCTTAGCCATACGCGTCAAGCTGTACAATACAGTGTTGTTACAAACGTTTCTCGTGTATTAAAACAAACAAAGCTATCGCATTGCACAGGAAACGACTGTTACAGTAGCTGAAACTGTACAATGACAGCTTTGTCATACCTCTGCTAAAGAGCGACAGACATCAGGTGACGGAAGACACATTTTCTGTATATTTATGCGGGTATACAGTTACATCTGACACTCAGCAAATTAAACTAACGCGTAAGTCTCATGTGACTGTCTTTTTTTCTTCTGTTTATTCAGCGAGAGTAGTTTGTATAAAGAGCGAGTTTTACTGCAGTCTACTGGACTGGAGGCTGCTTTACGAATCCCACTATTGCGAAGGCTTGGCTTATGAATAATCATTAGCGCGTTCTGACGTCTCTTGGAGTGCGACCGGTCACGTGCCCTAATCAATATTCATGAGCTTGTCTTCGCCGTAATACAATTCGCAAAGCAACCCGGCGTGACGTGATCGCCGTGACAGCTGTCAGACGGCGGCTGATAGGGAAGCATCGATGAAGACACGTCTCATTTACTCATTGTCTGTTCCAGTTTGAACCAACACAGTCCAGCTCAGCTCATTTGCGTTTTCATAAATTTCCTTGAGAGATAAGATAAATAAATTTGCGATTTTAATTTAGTTCCACTTTACACGCGTTGTGCATGTAGCCTATGACACAGTATGCAAAATAATTTCAGCTAGAAACAGAAAAGCAGATCCCTCGATTTGATTATTTCTCTATTGTTGTCACTTTTTTTTCCTTTTGCACTTTTTTTGTTGTCAAAAAGGTAATTCTGCTTAATATTGTTACAGTTGTTGATAAAAATACAGTGTTTTGCTAAGACACGTTTAAAAATGTAACTCACTGCCATTGAAAGCGTATCCATTAGAGGGCACTGTTTACATTAATCATGAGAGGTAGTGAGTACAACGCTTTATCATGTACGTGATCGGTCATGTGGTTACCTTCTGAATGAATGATGGAACATAATGTTTACATGTACATCAGCACAACGTTTAATAACTATAAGACCCCGTTCACATATTCAATATAAACAGACTGTATTGTTAGACTGAATTCGGTGCAATTGCTAAGATCAACTTAATTTAACCTTAAATCAAATCACACGAATTAAATTTCACATTTCTCAAACGAACAGGGAAATAAAAAAGCAAATAAAAGGAGGGAAATGATGAAGGAAGAATAACGGTCACGAGTATTATCACGGAGCAGCTTTATAGATGACAACCAATCCTTTGTATTTGAAATGACTTCAGTGGTTTAGACAATGCTGGAAGCGATTCTTCTCCAAGTGTAACAAGCAAACTGTGACAGGTCCCGCAGATGCATTGTGAAACGGATGCAGAACTGAGTCTTTTATTTTTTGCATTTTAAGGTCCTCATTTTCCGCGATAAAGACGACTTTGATGTCAGTGCCACTCTGCGCCTTTGAGAATCAGTCACAGTTATTTTTAACCTAACGGTGAAATTATGGCTCGTTTGGAGCTGAATCAAAGGAGCAGCAAGAGCTGCCTGCAACAACCTGATAATTCATATAATTGCTTGCCAGTTCCTTTGGGGTACAGTGAGATTAAGTGCTGTTATGTGCTGGCCTAGCTCTCATCCAAATATACATACGACCACTATCGCACAGGAACTGATTTTCTGATTTATCCTGTTGCTTTAATGCATATATGACACGAGTAGCTATTGATTTCTATCTGCCTCAATATAATTGACCAAATCGGGTAGTGTTACAATTTTGCTTTTAGGCGTAAAATTGTTTTGAAAAAACAAACCAGTAAAATAAACAAATACAAATTCATAATAGTTCATTGCCAACATCAGTCAACTTTTAGACGTCGCGTATTAGACCAATACTGACAAATTGACAGACACATATAAAATAAATAATCACATGATATATAAAAATAGAGGTGAGAAAAAGGTATTATAATTTAACGTGTGCCCATTCATCTAAAGTTGTTTGCGAAGAGCTATAAAGCGTAAAAAAACGTCATCTATGAAATCATTATCAGGGCAAACGCGTTTTATTAATATACCCGCAGTGATTTCATTTACAGCTGCTAACACGCGAGATTCACACGTCGTGGAAGCCCCGCACGGCACGCGCTGTTTACAGCTTTACTATGGGCGCATCGCCATGACGTCATCGCCCCAATGTCAACAATGTAGCGACTTAGAAGGAGGCGCGTGCTGGAAATCCCACAATCAGCACCGAGCGAAGCGCGAGCACGCGGTGTCCGACGCGACTCCGAGCAGACGGGAACCGAAAACCGTTTCAGCGGCTTCATAAACGACACCGGCGAATCACCGTGCGCGGCCGTTAAAGAGGGTCTCACGAGGTCGCGGGGACCATGTGAAGGCGTCTCGCGTACAAACCTTCGTGCAGGCACAAGTGAAAGTTTTGGTGAGTGACCAAGCTGCAGTACTTTTCGTGACAGTTCGCGTGCGTCTCGGCGTGCGCGCTTTGTCTAGCAGAATCTGTCGGTTGTGGTCCGTGCCTTGAATTGAAGAGGCAACGTCTCAGCCCCGGGAAAGCTGACGTCAATGCTTCTGGATCCACAGAAGAGCCGCACTGACGTTTTGGGGTCTCGAGCTTCGTGCTGCGTTTAGTCACCGGTGCATGGCAGGTACACTTACGGGTCGAACCAGATGCACTCAGACTGAGACAATGAGAAACGGTGATTCAGCAATCTGTATTTCATGCACTGTATGTGTATTCTTTAGTTCTGACTGACTGCCTGTAAATGGCAAGTAACCAGTAACGTTACAGTTACATTTATTTCCCTTTTATTCAAAGTGACCTGCAGTGCAGTCAAGATAAACATTTGGTCAGTGTGTTCCACGGGACTCGAACCTACAACCACTGCTAATGCAATACTCTAGCAGTTGAGCTACAGAAAGATCATGTTTCATGCTTGTGTATGCCCATTTATCCATCTGTATGTTCATAACTAATCAGTGCTGATGCAATAAGCTTTAATAAATGGACCAGCGAGTGATGTCTACATTCTGAAACCACAAAACCGTTTGGAATTGCTCTTCAGGGAAGCAAAGCTGGTAAAGATAAACAGATGAAAATATCTGTGGTGTAAATCGAGAAGTGATATGCCGAGAATGTCCTCGTTAGTGTTTTGACTTACTCAAAGTTTCTGGTAACTGTTTCGCAGTGTGCTGAGCAAGTGAGGCTAGAGGATGTTGAAACGGACAGTTAAAATAACTGGAATTGCATCATTGTGTGTTGTAAAGAAATAGGTGTGACAGATCATGGCTTGGTGGCTCGGCGAGATTTTTTTCCCCCAAGAAGTTGATTTATGTTTTTTGTGCTTCAAACCGGACAGATTTAAAAACGTGTGTTACAGAACACTCGTGCACTGCGGAATCCCTTCAGCAAATACCGTCTAATGCATTACACAGTATGAAGCTAATATTGTAATCCCGCAAAGACCGACCCTGGCTGTGTTTTTGATTTTAGCAGATCGTGGGTACGATACGGTTAATCGGGGTGGATATGGGTGTTTGTGGTTAACATCCGGTGAGATGTTCACAGTTTTTGTTGTTTTGTGGCACAAGAGTATAGGGTAGCTCATTTCCTGTGTTTTTATTTGCTGACATTTGTATCAGATTCACAGCGTTCAGATTTACAGTCACCTTTGCCTTTCAGATGTTTTAAACGTCTTATCCATTTCTTTGTTTAGAGCTGTGAGCTGAGGAATTCTGCTGTTGATCACACCAGTTCAACTACACACACTGCAGTACCAGTAATGTACAACACTCATGTTCTTTATGATAGTAACCGTTAGGAAAGACATCCAGGGGTCTTGAACTTTGGGATTCCCATCTGCAGTCTACGCGAAAAGCGTTCAGACGCGAAAAGCGTTCAGACGCTTTTTTTAGACACAGCAGAAGAAAAACAACAGCCTGTGCAGAATCAGTGGCTGGTCTTTACTGTTGACTGTGCAGAAGCATCTCCTTAGTCATGTAACAGTGGTTTCTTTTGCAGATAAAGCACCTGTTTACATGTGTTTGTTTGTCAGCCGTCGTGGTTTTGGTGCTTATCACCAGTTGAGAAACACACGCTCCTTGTCTTCTGCTTGAGTTTGCAACATTACAGCTGTTTCCTCATTGGCTTAAAATCGCCTTTGTAATTGTTTGATACAAGCGAACAGAAATCAGAAGTGAGAGCCAAAATCTTTCTCATATTGAGAGCTACAAAGTTGCGTTTTGCATCAGATACAAACGCAGAAAACAAAATTGTGTGCCCGATTGCCTAGAAATGAAAAACTCTCCTACTGGATAAATGGTATAATCTGAGTTATCGTGCATCTTCGTAGCTTCATTTCATGTGGTGTTTGTGCTATTAAATCGATGATGTGTGTTCAGAGTTTTGGGTTTGCTCGTTTGGTTTCAGTTCAGCAGCTAATGCCCTCAGATGGACTTTGGGGTGAGAGAAACAGCTGGCATGCACTTGGCCACAGCTGTTATTTATTAACTGTATGGACTTGGTGAACTCGTTGAGGGCTGATGTGATGTCACTTCCTGCTGGACAGCCAGAGTGGAGGCAGTCTAAAAGATTGATGCTGTGTGATAATACGAGGGACGTGTGTCAGAAAAGACATAACGCAGAGTTTTCGTTTTGGAGCGAAATGTTCATTTAAGATATTTATCTTTTGGTTCTCAGAAGTATTTTAATTATACAGAACCCTTATTTTTGGCTTTTTTTTTTTTATATTAAAATTGTCCTGTGTCATGCATTAGACTTTCTGAGTAATCTGACCGTGCCCAAGACAACCTTCATTTTCTTACAGTGGGTCTTATAGTGTATTGTAAGCAGTCTCATCCACTGCTGACAAATCCAACACGTAGCCTCGAGATACAGTCACTCTAAAACTGCGCAAGAAATGTCAGCAGCAGCACTTCCTGTCTCTCATCTATTAATTCTGTGAATATGCGGCGTGCTTAGCGCTGCAGTTTCTCTCTTTGACTGGAATCCTCCGCTTTGACGGAAAGATGAAAGAAGCGTGTTTTTTTTAACTCGCGCTCATTTTGAAGTAGGCCATCAGCTGACTTAGGTAAAAGTGACACAGTCAGAATGGCAGCGGTATGTGAGCGCAGGAAACCAGCTGCGTAGTAAGCAGTAAACACGCAGAAGTTTCTGTATGAGATGTGGTACCACTGAGACTGGTATAGAAGACTGTAGTGAAAGTGATTCCAGTACAGAGGTGTAACTATGCAACATTTGTATAGGAGTAACAGATACTGTAGGAATACAGTTAATCCATCCCAGCTAATAGAGAACATTCTCAGAACGTTGGGTAACACTGTCTAAAAGTTCTCTTAGTTATAAGTCTATTATTATAAGTTATTATATTATATATATGTTATATTTCATATATTAGAAACATTTTTTTAAACATGATTGTGGAACATTTGAAAACGTTACAGAATTGAAAAAATGTCTGAATAATGTACTTGTAACCAAGCAATAACGTTAATATGGCGTCTAAAAAAAGGAATGTTTTGAACATTTAAAATGACATTTTTAACATTTTTGTCACTTAATGGAATCTTTAGGGAAACGTTCTTACAACCTAAACTTGTTAGATGTGAAATGGTTATTAGGGCATCGTCAAAGTTTAACTGTTAACCAAATAAACATTTAATTGTTAGCTGGGGTGACTATATTGACAGTATAACACCTTTTGGCCTTTTTAACAGTTAAAATATTAAGACAGAAGTTATCCCTGCCATGTAAATCTACCCACATCTTAGATTACTCTCCATGGCCTCTGTGTGTACTGCGCAGTGATGTACACAGTTTTTTTTTCTGTATTTTAACACCGCTGGGACACTGGTAAGCAACTGGGATTTAGGGCCAGAGATATCCAGTTTAAAAAGAGCTATTTGATCTTGAGAGTTCTAGATTTCAGTGGATATCCTCATTTTTGTTGTTTTCTCCTGGTGCCTCTGAAGTAGTTGTTCTCCGAGTGACTAAAAGTGATTGGTCTCAGAATAAGCAAACGTGCCTCAGGTGGGCTGATGTCACTGGCTGAGGTGTAATAAGAGAGGAACGGACGACAGCCTAGAAAATGGAGTGATGGGAGGGAAAGGTCGTTCCCAGTGGATTAAAATACGTGCGCTTATTTTGGGAACGATCTATTGAATTGACGACAGGGAACTTCGTCTCATCTTCAGGGTGGTGATCCAGAATGTCATGGTATTATTGGTTCCTCTGTCACACGCTGGAGAGCTAAAGTCTTACCTGAGAAATACTAATCCTTACTTACTGTTAGCAAATAAAGTTTAGCCAGTTAGTCACCAACGATTGCAAAGCAGGAAATCTATAAATGAAGTCCAGCTTTTCAGAACAA